>MUZC01001362.1:128828-141469 GCA_002072015.1 Radix auricularia
GGGGGGGGGATATTGTTAGAGGACTGAGAATTGTCACCTCCGCCGGAAGCGCTCGCTTCCGGCATCCAAACACACAATATTGTGCTGGAGACGGAAACTTTCGTCTTCCGAGTCCCATAAATTTTGGAGACAATTCTTATCTCAACCACGGTCGCTGTGACAGCATCAGTAACCCAACACTCCAGGCCCCATCCCTCTGCCGGAGTGAACAGAGAGCCCTTTGTTTGGGTGCGTGGTGATGGGGGAGCAGTTGTGGCGCACCTATGTATGTTTTGGTGGCACACGGCCACATATGTAAGTACATGTAATTGTTTTTGTACTGATGAAGGCATGAGCCGAAACGTCTACCATTATTTGTATTAGTTGATAATAAAGCTTTAATTTATTGTTTCCTTACACAAATAGTCTGTGTAATTTGTTTTTTTTAATAAAAAAGCTTTATGCAGTCCTATTCTGTATGATATACTAAAAAAGACTGAACGTTTGCCTTGAGATGTTGTGTATAATGTAAAATGATTGTCCGAACTTTGGTGACCCTGTACCCTTGAGGCATCACAGGGGTTAGTGTCACCCGGTGCGGTTGCTCATGGTGTCATCCGGTGCGGTTGCTCATGGTGTCACCCCTTCAAGACTTACTCCACAGACCTCCCCCGAGTCTGCCCGTGCAAATAAGTGGAACATAAAGAATTTCAAATTTCGGTGTCACTCCTTGTGATGGTGTCCCCCGGTGCGGTCCGCACCCCCGCACCCCTAGTGATGCCTCTGCCTCTACCCACCTACACACACACAATTACATCCGTTAAAAACAACAACACATTATTCAGAACGCCCGTGGTCCAAAACCTTCTTGATTTTTATCACAATTTGTTCTTTCACAACACAATACAAAACTCCATTAGATTCTACACATAAACGAGTTGGTTTTATAAAGGTTTGAGCTTTTCTTCAATGTTTCTTCTTTCAGACTTGAGAGACACCCCTCCATTAATTCAACCCCCAACCCTCACGCAGTCCACAGCTAACACCAACCCAGTGATCTAAAAGTTGTTGCCTCTTTTTTTAAAAAAAGTATATACATATATATTCATGTTTTAAGATGAATCCTGCTAATTATTTCACAGTTACCTTTAACGTCTTTATACCAAGCTTGTCCCAGCGGGCACAGAATCATGAAGACCAGGAGAAAGCGAACGATGCTTCGCATGATGATTACCTGAACGAGTTTAAAAAAAAAACACTTTTTAACGAATCAGTGCAAGCCGTGACAGTTTCACCAGTCCTATCTAAACGTTAAGTTTAAAAATCAGCTTTCCAGCTGCCAATGTTCCCTCTAAGGTTCATAGGTCCAGACCATATGCAAAGTTGCACAGCACCTTTTTTTTCTTCAATATTTTTACAAAAATTTGCTGTGCGGTAATTCTAAACTGCTGCGCGGCGTCGTTCAGATATCTGCGCGGCCCAGCAGCTTAAAGGAAATATTGCCAGTTGCCCATTGATACGGCTGTCAAGGCCATGACTGCTGGGTTTATTTATAGGGATGGGGTGAGACAAATATATTTTTACAAAATTGTCGTCAAATGTAACAATTTTTTAATTAAAAAATTAATTTAAACAACAAAGCAGAAAACAATATAATTTTTTTTTTTGGGGGGGGGGATTCACTGCCTTTATAAACTGATGAACATAGTATGTATTAATGAAGAATGTTATAGGTGCATTCTAGGAGACATGCTGACCTCGCATAGTTCTCTTTTTAAAAAAAGTGTAGAAAAGGAGGGGGTGGCCTTGAGAGGTCTTTTCCCAAAATAAATAAATTACTTTTATAGTGTATGCATGTAAAAAGTACAAAGTATTGTAAGGTAATAGAAAAAGTAAAATAAGTTGTATAGATTACTTACAATATTTATATAACAGCAGTATAATAATCACTATGTTGAAGGATGACTGGAGGGAAAGACGAACTCCAAATTTTAAACACAAAATCTACAGTTGATGATACGTAGGAAATCCGAACTCTCAACTCCCGTGGAGCACCTTCGACGTCTGGATCCTTAGGAAAGGTCTTGTGATTTGACTACTGTACTCTGAGGGAAGTAGGTCTTATGATTTGACTACTGTACTCTGAGGGAAGGTCTTATAAGTTGACTACTGTACTCTGAGGGAAAGTCTTATGATTTGACTACTGTACTCTGAGGGAAGTAGGTCTTATGATTTGACTACTGTACTCTCAGTAAAGGTCTTATGATTTGACTACTGTACTCTCAGTAAAGGTCTTATGATGTGACTACTGTACTCTCAGTAAAGGTCTTATAGATTTGACTACTGTACTCTCAGTAAAGGTTTTATGATTTGACTACTGTACTCTTGAGAACAGGCTCTATAATGACTCGACTAAGGGACCTCAAAATTACTAACTGATAGATTCGATTTCAAGTATCTAAAAAACAGTTTCCATATTCTAATTCTTGGATGTCAACACTTCTGCAGAAGATCTGAAAAAAAAAGAAAAGAAAAACGTAAACAAAGCATTTGAATAAAATCGATCGATTGATTGATGGCAGATCATATCTCGAGTCACCGCTGGGATGCATGTGTGAGGCAAAGCACACAAGCGAATAATAAAGCAGTGTGTTTGTGCTCAACAAGTGATAGGTGGTTGCTAGGGAAGCTGGACCAAGGCAAGAAGAGGGTTTCCCTCCCCCTCTACTCCTGAATACAACCTCTCATCACAAGAAGAATTAATTGATTACGATGGTAAGATTAAACAATAATACCATAATGGACGTATTCTAAAAGCCCCGCCCCCCTCGATCTCGCAAAATTTTGCATTAAAAATTGTAGGGTGGGTGGAGGGGGGGCTTTAAAGGGCAATTTCGGGATTTTTTAGTCTATCCACAATCTACATGATCCTGCCGTGTGTACCAACCTCGGGTATTGTGGCTCATGGCACCTATAGAAAATAGAACACATTTAGGAACGTGAACCTTACACTTCACCTTATTTATTTTAAACCATGCGATACAAATGTAAGAATAAGATCAACCGAGGACAGTTTGGGTTACACGCAGTGGCGTAGTTTGGTTAGTGCCACATAGGGGGGGTCATAATTCAGCCACCCCCTTGGTATACAAAACCTACGCCGTTGGTCGAATCTCCGCTACTAAAAAGCGACTGATGTCTTTGTAAACGGAAAGTGTGTGTTGGGGTTGGGGATTGGGGGTGGGGGGAGCCTTTTCCAATAACCTTTAATGTTGCTATAGAAAAAAATTGTCGCGAATCACCAAGTTGTAATAGAGTTAATGTAAAACATTGCGTCAGGTATACTGTTCTATAAAACTAAATAAGATTGGATGTTAATACTGTATTATACTGTAATCGTTACTAAAGAGACATAGCGAGGTGGAGCAGAGGGGTACATAGATGTGTATCTCTCGGGCGCCAAATGGAGCTCACAACGTTGCAATATAATAAGTGAACAAGGGTAAGTTTAATTTAACTGGGGAAAGGGAGTGGGTAACCGATTTCGTATTCTCCCCGGGCGTAAAATATGATAGCCACGCCTTTGAGCTGGCAATGTTTAAAGAGACAAGATAATATTAGATAATGTTAATGCTGTATACTTATAAACTCTATAAGCTATTAGGTTTCTAAATGATAAAAATATATTAAATGTTTCATGTTTCATTCTAGTCACGTACTTGTAATGACTTAATAATTTATAGTTAACATTTGAGCGCGTTAACTCTTAGAGTCTTAGAGGTTGAGTAAGAAAATCTTTCGGCGCTATCTGTCGAGGATAATATTAGGGGTTAATGAGGATTTGAGCGTTAGCAATGATTATGCTGATTTGGCTCACTGTGCTTGTTATATTGAACGCAGTGGCGTAACTAAGGGGCGCGGTGGGGCGGGCCGCCCCGGGTGACACCATCAAGGGGGTGTCACCAAAATGTAAAATTCTGTATAATCCCATTAGTTTGCACTGCAAAACTCAGATGAGTTCTATGGGTTAAGTCGTGAGGGGGTGGCACCATGAGCTACCGCTCTAAGTGACACCAACCCTAGTGACGCCTTTGATTGAACGCACTTTTATTGTGACGCGTAGTAGGGGGATGTAGCGTATTGACGGTTTGATAGTCGATCAAGAAGGTATATTATAGTTATACCATATATATTTTAGTTGTAGAGGCATGACGTAGATTGTATAGATATTGAACTTATATAATCCCCGATTGCTGATTGTTGAGTTATAGCCCTGTCTTAAAAGGTCGTACCAAGACCGTAAGACTGTCTTTAAGGAAAATGATTCTTTCTGACCGAGACGATCCACTGTGATGAACTGGGTCAGGCATTTCGTAATTTTTAAATCCTTTATTATTAACTCGTGGTGTCTGCTTGAGCCCTTGCCGGAAAAACTTTGGATCGATTTTTAACCCACTTTCTTGTAAGCTAGTGAGCTGAAATTTGGCAGGCAGACTCGTACCGATGATAAAAATGATATATCAAAATTTCGGATCGATCGAATGTACTGTAATTAAATTACTCCTATTATATTGACGATACTTTTGTAAAATATATTCCCAATCTTTAATTGTAAATGTTATTAATTGCTAATATGTCTCGCGTTGCGTACTTTCTTAAATATGTTTTAGAACCCTTTTTCCGTGATAGATCGAGTTGTAATTTAGAAGGCAGACTGTAGTCATTGTTTTACTTATATGAGATATAATTAAAATTTTGGATTTTAGGAATGACGAGCAATGCGTATTAAAATTAACATACTTTTATTTATGTCTCTCATAAAAAGGATTTATAGTAAAAAAAAAAAATGTTTTTTTACGGAGTTTTTTTTTAAAATTAGGTTTTAAATTTGATAAAACTTAAGTGCGTCTACTTTTGAACACCTCTTTTGAGGGAGAGAGAGAGAGGGGAGGGAGAGAGAGAGAGGGATATGTAGAGACTCGGTGATGTTACTGTTGAAGTTGTTCAATCTATAGTTAATTCAATGTGTGATGTCAGTAGATATATTCGGAAAACAACAGGCGGTAGAATGATTTTTAATATTCATTACATATCTCTGCAAACAATATTTTTAATAATAAATAATAGCGATTTGTTTGAAAATTATTGCGTATTTTTAAAGCAACGCGACATAATTAAAGACATTAACTCGTCTCACATTCCTCGATACATGAGCACACGATTGTCGTTCGTGATCCCAACGGTTCCCGGCCTTGGATTACCCCCCCCCCCCCCCACGCTCCCCTCCACTCCCACACACACAGCAAGTGTCTCTGCGGACATACCTTTATGACATCTGTATTTGGTGACACAAAGATGTGGACCAATGGTTGACCTTTTGATAGCTCAAAACTTAAAATTGAATGTTGCCGTTACCCCCACTTAAGGAGCGGATTTTAGCGGTTTTTATTAATATATATAAACACCCAGTGGTGTGGTTCTGTATGTTTGTAACGTAACGCTGAGGAGCGATGTACGACAGTCTACAGCAGTTAGTTTAGTTGAAACGCTGAGGAGCGATGTACGACAGTCTACAGCAGTTAGTTTAGTTGAAAAATCGTGTGTTGATGAGCGCTGTAAAAATATTTAATATGATGACGTCATTGTTTGGTGTGCATCGGTACGCAAAATACAACCCCTATTATTATTATTAAATAAATACTTTGCGTACATTTCATAAAGTTTAATAATTCGTATTTATCAAAAAAGGACAAGTTAGTTGGTCTTTAAAAAAAAGGTTGGCGCCGTAGGCGCCCAAAAAAAGGGGGCGCCGCAGGCGCCACGGCGCCTGGCACAATCTAGTATACCAATAAGAGGCCTGCATCACCCCTAAGAGCTCCCTTTTTACCAAGAGTGGGGTAATTTACACTTAGCCGCCGACCCCTGCTGTGAACCCTAGAAGAAAACAAAGTTACTTTGACGTATGTCCATGTCATTATGACCCACAGGTCGAGACGGCTGCCTCAGACAGACAACTGGGTGTGTAGTGTATGTCCCTATCTGGGTGTGTAGTGTATGTCCCTATCTGGGTGTGTAGGGTATGTCCCTATGTATGTTGTATGGTTGCTCTGTTAAATAGATTGCGAGCTAGGGGAGGGTATCAGTGTCGTAGAACCTAATACCAATCTTTGAAAACATATTGATGTTATTGTGTTTGTGGGGTTACTTGTAGCCTGAAGTGGTGTGTATGTGGGAGGGGGGTATCATAAAATTTTGAGGAAGAGGAGGGGGGGTTACGGTGAACAGACAAAATCAATAAGTTAAGACGCCCATTGAGTCATGGTTGCAATAACGACACCTGACCTGTAGATTGATCGTGACTTTAGATGCACTGTCCGATAGGTTTTTAAATTGGATATAAGATACATTAGGTGTACCTAGATTCAACCTTTGTGGCGCGCAAGTTGCAGTCCCACAACATTTAGCGTCCAGGTTATCCCAATCCAAGAAATTATATTATTGCCTCCTAAATTTTCAACTCGCCAATCAAGTCAGGTTAAAAATGTAAGATCTACTGTTTATGAAACTATTTTTCGCTTAATGTTTTTCATTTCAGAGCCGAGTTTTATGCAAAGAATTATCTTGTGTTTTTATATGGGGCTGCGGAAATTAACGATTAATTAATAGATTAATCGGTAAAATTTTAATCGATTAAAATTAATTTGATCGTTTATTATTTTTTTTTAATTTAAGAAAATGATTCTAATTTTTTTTTCTTCAAATGTATTAATTTTTTTTTTTTTAATTTTTTTTTTTAAAGCTTACATACTTTTCCCCACGTATAGTATTATTGTTTATCTAAACGTGCATTCGTAAACAAAAGGGGTTTTCTTTCTAATTTCTTTCACAGCAGAACGAATTTGCTATGTTTGGGCACAAAATTTGGGAGTTATGGAATTACCGCGACTTAACCAATTTTGCGAAATAATGAATCGCAACTTAATGGGATCAATAAATATGCGTTATAAAAATATAATTAATCGAAATTAATCTATTACATTTTACCAGGCTTGTCCATTGGAATGTTATTCCCATGGGATTCATATGGGAATCGTCCCATTGGATGGGATGGGATGGGACAGCACATATTTTTATTTCCCATGTATTTAAAGGCTTGTCTCGGTTTTTCTCAATTTGACGAGCGGTAACACGGAATGATACTGAATTGTCATAAAGTTAATAAATTTTGTCGTTTTGCATGTCTCTTTGTATATGTAGTCCTATTTAAAGACACTAAACCTAAACTTTCATAAATTTCATAATTTTATTTTAAATGTATTCCATATTAAATATTAATAATATAATAGAAATCCCATGGGGTGGGATGGGATGGGACAGGCATAAATTGCCATGGGATGGGATAGGATGGGATGGGACAGAAAAATATGTCCCATGGACAAGCCTGCATTTTACCCTGATTAAATGAACATTTTAAAATTTTAAAAAATCAGTACCAGCCCGAATTTTGACTCGTACTATAAGTTAATCGTATTATGGCTCGTGTGTCTTTGTTTTCTATAGATTCATTCCAACTATAAACTCAGATTCTTCCCAACAGGTCTTGATTTATAGATCTATTAGTAAAATAAAAATGTGAATTTTGAAGTGAATAGGTGAATAGGGCGAAGCGCGTCCTAGAAATGTTTAATTAATATATAATTGAATATATTTTTTAAAAGTAATGTCAATGTAATGCGCACCTTATTGCACGACATGAAATGTTGTTGAACATGTTACGCACCACAACACTCTATCTAAAAAAAAAAAAAATCATGTTAAGCCTGGTACCTATTGGAATTCAGGACGTGTTAGCGCATTTTCGTATTATGTATCAGTACTTATGTTAGATATCAGAATTATGTAGTTATCAGTAATTGTGTTTAGATTTTAGACATATTTTTATGAATTTTCTTGTGTAATGAATATACCTGACATTTTTTTTATTTAAAAGTCATTTCTTTACATTTTAAAAAAATTATTATTTTCTCTTTAATCCAACTACAAGTCACCACAAATGATGACGTAAAACTCTCTAAACTTTTACACATATTCTAATGACGTCAACTAAAAAAAAAAAACTAATTCTTTTGCACCCTTTCGCACCACTCTTCAATGCTTGAAGTAATATGCATTCGACTTCCGGCAATGGCGGCCGTTCCCTGCGCTAGTGTTACCTCTCGATTCGAAATATTTTTTGGTAGTTTTAACGGGGTTTTTAAACGGATCGAGTAACTGAGTGTTGATGCACAAATGGCAGGTCGGGACATACAAAAAACATATATACATCATGGGTCTAGGACTTATGGATGCTGTGATCAAGGGTGATGACGGACGGACGGACGGACAAAACGGGTGCAATAGCGATTTCGACATCTCGAAAATGCGCTAATAACATGATATAAAAGGATAAATAAAATATATTTAAAACTTAATAATTCAATTAGATCTACTGTCCATTCGATCGATTTGAAATTTTGATGCATCATTTTTATCATTGGCATGAGTCTGCCTGCAAAATTTCAGCTCGCAAGCTTACGAGAAAGTGGGTTAAAAATCGATCCAAAGTTTTTCGGCAAGGTCGCACGGCTCAGACACCACAAGTTAATAAAAAGGATTTAATAAATTATAAGTTTAATAAAAAAAGATATGAATTATTAAAAGGGGTTTAACTTGGCAAAGTTGTTTACTAAATGTTTACAACGCTTCGGAAGTAGAAGCTCTTCGTCAAAGTTCGATTAATCGAAGAGCAATATTGTTTCGTTCATAAAATGGTTGTTTTTGTTGTTTTATTTCCATTTTTTAAAAAAACTTCGCCTCTTGTCTGAACGACAGACGAAGCTCCGTAAAAAGTGTTGACGCAGCAAACTGATTGTCAGAAAAATTCCTCTTTACCCTTCTTTACTTTAATAAACAATGTATTTCCCGATCCTAAATTTAAAGTGATTTTCTTTAAAGGGTCAGCACTTCTGCATCTATTGTTCGCTGTTTGCAAGGCTCCCTGCTAGTATTCAAACAAAGCATTCAAGTTCAATCATTTTATTAAATTGTAACGTCTCTGAATTATGGTTTTAATAACGTGCCGTTGTTTGCAGTTTGCTGATAGCAATCTTGTGACAAACCTTTTAAAAAAAAACTATCTACATCAAAGTAGTGTGCTTCTATTGGTGTGTGTGGAGGGGGTGTGTGGTAAGTTCTATTAGGGTCATAGTTCATAGTGTTTTTGAAATGACAGGAATGCTGGAATCACGAGTTCTCAAAATGGCGGCACTTAGTTGTTTTTGTTTGTCTGATTGTCTGGCAGCCCTTCAAGTCCTAACGGGCGTTTGAATGGATTTCTTGGGGATAATGGGATTTTCTTAACTGAGAAGATTGCAGAATACTTGGAACAAACTGTCACACAATTTGTCACAAATGTTGATAAAAAAGCGTCACACATATTTTCACACAGGTTGTCACACATGGGTGCCAAAGATATATTTTTAAAGTTTGTCAAGCGATTCGTCAAAAAGGTTTGTTACGCCTGATTGTCTCATGGCTCATGGCTTTGACTCGTAGATTGTCACATGGGTTTGACTCGTAGATTGACACATGGATTTGACTCGTAGATTGTCACATGGGTTTGACTCGTAGATTGTCACATGGGTTTGACTCGTAGATTGTCACATGGGTTTGACTCGTAGATTGTCACATGGGTTTTGAAACGTAGATTGTCATATGGGTTTTGAAATGTAGATTGTCAAATGGGTTTTGAATCTTAGATTGTCACATGGTTTTGACTCGCAGATTGTCACATGGGTTTTGACTCGCAGATTGTCACATGGGTTTGACATCAATAATAACACAAGAGTTTTGTCACAAGTCTTGTTACACAGATTTCCCCGCGGTTGCCCAAATGCATGCAACCAAAAAATGGGCCCTTGTTTGTCCCATGTAATGTCACTATGTTTTTGACATAGATTATCACAAATTTTGTATCGTATTGAGTGACACAGGTTTCCCTCACACTCGTTTTAAAATATATTGTCGTGGCTTCGTTGAAATTCGTTTCATTTTTCATCACACAATGTAAACAACAACAAAAATTAATAAATCAATATGTCAATATGAACTCACCCGTTATTTCCAAGCGATGTTTCTGAAGCGTTATTGCGCAGGATGTGAGATTTTATTTCTATTTTGGCTTTTGCGTTATAAGGAACTTGACGAAAAAAAAAACAGTAAAAACCACGTTAGTTAATGTTCATGATTTAGTATTGCGCGTTCTGCGTTGAGTTTTGTAGAACGCGAGTCACGCTCTATAATTTGTTGTTGTCTCAGGTGTTGGAATCCAATGACTGACTGATCACGTGTGAGGTCACACCCAAGCAAGGGAGTGAATGAAACACAAAATGGTGAAAGTTGAAATCCGCGACCCCTCCCTCCTTTTCTCTCTGTGTGTCCTTCCCGTCTCCGTCTCTAATCCATAGAATACTACAACCAAAAAAAAGACTAGGCACACGCCCTCCGCGTTACACATCCGTGTACGGTTCTGGTGTACCTGTAACGTACGGGTCGTACGCCAGTTACAGCGCCAGACCCACGTACCCGTACCCGGGTCCCCGAGGCCGTGGCAATTGAGGTCACGGTTGACCTGTCCTGTGGAAATATGCGGCACTGACCTATTTTGAAGTGACTCCCAGATATTTTAATAAGAAATGTGTGTGTGTTCAGTAACCTCTCAACTAAGTGAAGTAGTAACTCCCGTAGAGTCTTATTAATAATAACAGTACCGCAGCACACCTAAATATACATGCGTGGGGTTGACAATGCAAACATACTCTCAAAACAAAGATAAGAGACATTAGCATAACAAAAATTAGGAACTAATTTTATAAGTCATTAATAATAGTTTGTTTTTTAAATTAAAAAAAAAAGAAACCGGTTATCTCCCTTCCATTGCAATATATTTTTCTCTCAGTGTAAAATTCATTATTTTTAAACATATTTTTTCTTTAAAATGTTTTTTTAAAGCGTTCAATCAACCTGTGATCATTGATTTATCCAGCTGTTAAAATTATCCGTTCCCACTCCCTCATCTAATTCCCAAACAGTAGAGGGTGCCTTACTCTTACTTTGTGTGTTTTTATCCTGCCCTGTGTCTGAGGTCTGTTCAACAAGAGTGCTCCTATCTTTAGTTGTGTGGGTTGCTTTTTTATTTACCTCAAATACACGTATTCCGTTCTGCTCTTGCCTTAAAACGGGGCGATCTAAAGACGCACATTACAAAAGTTGAACCTCTTCAAGCTAGGGAACCCAGGATATAAAGGTAGAGGCGAAAAAAACAACCTTATCTCAGGACCTTGTCGGTGTGTCAACATGCCGACCAGATAGTCATACCCGCAACTCTACCAACATCCAACTAGAGATAGTCATACCCGCCACTCTACCAACATCCAACTAGAGATAGTTATACCCGCCACTCTACCAACATCCAACTAGAGATAGTCATACCCGCCACTCTACCAACATGCCGACTAGAGATAGACATACCCGCCACTCTACCAACATGCCGACTAGAGATAGACATACCCGTCACTCTACCAACATCCAACTAGAGATAGTCATACCCGCCACTCTACCAACATCCAACTAGAGATAGTCATACCCGCCACTCTACCAACATCCAACTAGAGATAGTCATACCCGCCACTCCACCAACATCCAACTAGAGATAGTCATACCCGCCACTCTACCAACATGCCGACTAGAGATAGTCATACCCGCCACTATGCCAACTAGAGATATTCATACCCGCCACTATGCCAACTAGAAATATTCATAACCGCCACTCTACCAACTTGCCGACCAGATAGTCATACCCGCCACTCTACCAACATGCCGACCAGATAGTCATAACCGCCACTCTACCAACTTGCCGACCAGATAGTCATACTCGCCACTCTACCAACAGGCCAAATAGAGATAGTCATACCCGCCACTCTACCAACATGCAAACTAGAGATAGTCATACCCGCCACTCTACCAACAGGCCAAATAGAGATAGTCATACCCGCCACTCTACCAACATGCAAACTAGAGATAGTCATATCCGCCACTCTACCAGCATGCCGACTAGAGATAGTCATACCCGCCACTCTACCAACATGCCGACCAGATAGTCATACCCGCCACTCTACCAAGATGCCGACTAGAGACAGTTATACCCGCCACTCTACCAACATGCAAACTAGAGATAGTCATACCCGCCACTCTACCAACATGCCGACCAGATAGTCATACCCACCACACTACCAACATGCCGACTAGATAGTCATACTCGCCACTCTACCAACATGCCGACTAGAGATAGTCATACCCGCCACTCTGCCAACATGCCGACTAGAGATAGTCATACCCGCCACTCTACCAACATGCCGACTAGAGATAGTCATACCCGCCACTCTACTATTATGCCGACCAGATAGTCATACCCGCCACTCTACCAACATGCCAACTAGAGATAGTGATACCCGCCACTCTAACAACATGCCGACTAGAGATAGTCATACCCGCCACTCTACCAACATGCCGACTAGATAGTCATACCCGCCACTCTACCAACATGCCGACTAGAGATAGTCATA
>MUZC01001362.1:155702-194157 GCA_002072015.1 Radix auricularia
GGGGGGGTGGGGGGAGAGAGAGAGAAATTAGTGAGGTGGGATTCGTCCATGCTATCGGTGTATTTTAAAATCAAAATGGCTTTATATCTTTTATGTCCAGTCTCTTTGAAGATCTCTCTGCTGCGACATTTTTTTTCTTCTTCGCATTTCCTAATTTGTTTTAATGTTATTTGTGTGTTGGGACACATAATGAACACCAAGAGCTCGATGAGAGAATTTAATTAGGCACGTTGTAAAAAGTAGTGATATCCCTGTCGAGTTTTAATATTAAGTTGCCTGTGTTAATAAAATCATTTTCTTTTTAAAAAGTCAATGAATGATATGCGTAAATTGTGCTTTTTAAAAGCCAGTTTCATTTTTATATCAACACACTATATGTGGGCAATTTAATGATAATGGTTAAATTCCGACCTTTTAAACATCTAATAGCGAATTGAAATATTCTTTGGTGAATTCTTTATGCCAGAAATACGTATTTCGAATAAAAAACATATTAATTCTTTTTCTGTATTAAGTGTCATACATTTATTTTACGTCTGTGAACAATTATGGGTAGGTTATTGTAATGTAAATATAGAATCTAGTACTAATTATCTCCTAAAGGTCGACCCAAAATGACGCGGAGTTGGTATCTGGAGGCAGACTCCATAAATAGTTGGCACAACTGGGGAAAGCTAGAGAGATTGGCGCAGGACCGGGATGCCTTGTTCGTGGCCTTTGCCCCAGATGGGACGACAGGCAATGATGATGATGATGATGACCTAAGAGTTTAAAATCACAAATATTTATTCTCTATAAACGGATAGATCGATATGAAGAACTATTGACAAGATCACAAAATAATTTGCTTCAAAATCAGCCAATAAGATCAAATATTTATTACCATGACACAATGCTTTGTCTTGACTCAATATGTTTTATGACATTGAAAACTTTAAAAAAAAATTTAAAAAATAAGGCTGTTATCGATTAATTTAAAATTAATCGTTAACTTTTGAAAAATTACCGAATAATTAATCGACAATTTTTATAGCATCAAAAAATAAGATGTATGACGTCATTAAACTGAAAATTTCAAGGGAAGTAACAAAATAAGGCGATTCATATTTCTTTATATATAGACTAGATTGTGCCAGGCGCCGTGGCGCCTGCGGCGCCCCCTTTTTTTGGGCGCCTACGGCGCCAACCTTTTTTTTAAAGACCAACTAACTTGTCCTTTTTTGATAAATACGAATTATTAAACTTTATGAAATGTACGCAAAGTATTTATTTAATAATAATAATAGGGGTTGTATTTTGCGTACCGATGCACACCAAACAATGACGTCATCATATTAAATATTTTTACAGCGCTCATCAACACACGATTTTTCAACTAAACTAACTGCTGTAGACTGTCGTACATCGCTCCTCAGCGTTTCAACTAAACTAACTGCTGTAGACTGTCGTACATCGCTCCTCAGCGTTACGTTACAAACATACAGAACCACACCACTGGGTGTTTATATTATTCAAAATATAATGCAGTGGCGTCGCTAGGGGGGTGCGGAGGGGGCGGGCCGCCCCGGGTGACACCATCAGGGGGGTGACACCAGACCATAAAATGCTATATATTCCCGTTATTTGGCAATGCAAAACACGGAGGAGTTCTATGGATTATATCATGAGGGGGTGACACCTTGAGCTACCGCCCCGGGTGACACCATGAGCTACCGCCCCGGGTGACACCAACCCTAGTGACGCCTCTGATATAATGTCAATGAATTTGAAGTTTGTTATTTTTAATTAAGTAAAAACAGTGTTTAATTGTTGATATTTTCCTTATAAAACAGCTTATTTTAAAATTTATGCTTTAAAAATCTTTCATTTTTAAATGGAGACGTTAGTACGTAAAAAAGCAACTATTTTTTATTACTACCAATTGATTATTTATTGATAAAAACGATTGAATTGCTAATATGATTTACCATACTTTTAATCAATATTTTATCGAATAAAATATTTTTAATCAATAAAATTTTACCGATTAATCGAGAAATTAATCGATAATTTCCGCAGCTCTAAAAAATTTATTTATTTATTTATTTTAAATTTATGTAACTGAAATACGCGTATGTTGAACCTGCTTATACCTCATATGTTATTAGCATTAGAATTTATCCTTAACCCCACTCCCCCCACACACACATTTCCAACAAATGCTTGTTTGTACAAGTTCGTGACGTAGTAGTGTCGTTACAAGTTAGTGACGTAGTAGTGCCGTTATAAGTTAGTGACGTGGTAGTGCTGTTAAAAGTTAGTGACGTAGTAGTGCCGTTAAAAGTTAGTGACGTAGTAGTGCCGTTAAAAGTTAGTGACGTGGTAGTGCCGTTAAAAGTTAGTGACGTAGTAGTGCCGTTAAAAGTTAGTGACGTGGCAGTGCCGTTAAAAGTAAGTGACGTAAAAGTGCCGTTACAAGTTAGTCATGTAGTAGTGCCGTTACAAGTTAGTGACGTAGTAGTGCCGTTACTAGTTAGTGACGTAGTAGTGCCGTTACAAGTTAGTGACGTAGAAGTGCCGTTACAAGTTAGTCACGTAGTAGTGCTGTTCTCACACTGTAGCCGTCACAGTTTGGTGCATTATTCGTAGAAGATGAAACACTAATTTACCGTGTGTAGATTTTAAAAATTATTTGTATCAAATGACGTGCAGGCCGTAGATAGGTGACTTGATTTTTAAACAACTTGCGTCGCAAAGTCATGTAAACGGGTATTGTGGTACTTGAACTTTAACATACTTCAAAAATAACTCGGATGAGTCATGCGGGAAGTGTCGAGGCTCATTAAAAAAAAAAACAGTTTCCTTTTGACATCATATTCGAAATAAAGACCTAAATGGTTTTTCACTGGTTATTTTTGTGTTTATTCCTAACACAACCAAGCAGTAGAAACCTCAAAAACAACGCAATATGGTTGGGCGGGGTGTGTACTCCATTTTGGCGCGGTGAGGAAATAATAATTCAATATTTGGCCAGGCTTGTCTAAAAATGTATAACCTCTTCCCCAGCCNTCTGCATGACTCTTATAGAAGAATACGCCAACGGATGGCGCCTAGTGGTTAACCCCCCCCGCCCCCCCCCACAACCCAACGCCGCAGCTGCTGTCTTTGAATGTCTTCCAGCGAGCCACGAAAAGTTCACGCATCACGGCGTTCAAAATGGCACGACGTGAAACCAAAACAAATAAGCACTTTTACAGTGCTCGTGAGGTGAATGTCTCATGCCCTATTTTTATCCACCAATTGACGTGCGTGCTGTGAAGATCAATATCATTCTTCACGCCCTGAATTAAAGAGATAAAGTAGCATTATTACTGTATAAGTTTTATCGTTCGTTGTTATTGATTTGTGATGTAGTAATAATAATTGCCAGGCTATGTTGGATCCTGTCAGTCTTTTGCCTATGCGTTGGTGGGAGGGTGGATGAATTATTGCTAATAGCACTCGAGAGCTAAAATTATGAAGATGGTTATTGCCACAGTGTAAAATGTTAGAACCATTCGACTCCTGAGTGCAGACGACCAGTCACTCCTGCTGTCAGGACACTGTGACCACAGGAACGCCAGACGTCAGATGTGAAATATGGCTGTGGGTTTTGTATTGACACTTGATTAATTTGGGGGAGGGGAGGGGTAAATATTTCAACCTGATGATTTTATTTCTCCAGTCTTGAAAAATACGCCCCATTCGCCCTCCCTCCCGCATTGAAGGAAAATTAAAAAATAAAGTATACAATAAAAATTCAAAGTAAAATATGTAACCATGTTTACACAAAATAAAATTGCTGTCTCCAAAAAATGGTTTTAAAATATTAATATAAATTTTTTAAAAAACACCAAAAAAAAAAACAAACAGAAATTATCGTTGTTAATGCAGAGTGTTACTTTCTTACATTCTTGTTGCATTTCCTGCCAAGTTAGACGCCGATGTTTATAATGTCTTCAAAGAAATTAATTGTTTGAAATTCCGAAAAGGCAACATCACGCAAAATTACAAGAACTTGCTGGCTATTTCTTACACAGAAGCAGGATCGGATTTAGACTTGATGGGACCCTAAGCTATTTGAGATATGGGGCATGCATTTTTGAAGTCCAGATATTTCATGTCAGTGACAAATATGAAAACAAAATTCCCTATGCAATAGCTTAAATAGATAAATCCAGCACTGCACAGAAGCATTTAAATTCGGTGGTCAACGCGATTCGGTTCAAGCAATTATCAATTGTCCGGACGCAAATTGTTATTCTACATTACCACTAGTAACGTCACATATTTTTAATATATTTTTTTATGATGACGGGTGCAGAAATCGCTAGTAGTGAAGAAAGTCCCTCATCCCCTTTTCTGCCCTGTCATCAAAATAATCACACGTGCTCCTCTCGTGAGAGTCTAAAGACCAATAACCATATGGCGAAACAAGCAAAAATTTTCAAACGACTTACCAGTATCCTAATTCAACGTAGGTGCAGATGTCAAATCTTATCAGTAATCCAACTAACGCACGACGAAGAAGTCAATAGAGATATGAATTTTATTAAGGGAAATTAACTTTCTCTCACCGTTAAATATAAATCCTTAAACAAAATAATGTAAACTAAAGAAATGATTTATCCGAGTGTAAGTGTAAATCTATGCGACACAAACATGTCATTGTCACCGGATTAGGATGTCTGCCGCGTAGCAGTATGCCAGCATGGAGCGGATCCTATGGCATGTAAAGTATTGAAGAGTTCCAATGATGGCGCATCCCAGCTGATAAGAAACATCAATACACCAAGACAGGGCAACTCGTGGGAAAGCTACTGCCGTTCACCAGTTGTCAGCAAGTACGCCGTACAATCATAGATCCTCCCGGTGACTCTTCACTCCATCACACGGCCCAGGGCTTCTCAACCTATACAGTGGGGATAGACCGGCATGGCGTTTTTAATTTTTTGCAGTATGGCGACGAATGCGGTGATACAGAGTTATTGTTTGTCTTCTTCAAAGTTTAATGTTAAACTGTTCACCCACATCTAGCAAACAACTTTGTGACAGTCAGTTACTCAACTTTTTGGATCAGCCAAGTCATGCGTGACCTCTGACTTGTTGGGATTTATACTCATAAATGTAACAGTTTTAGACTCATATGAACTCGAATCGGAAGATATTAGAGGGAGGGGGATGCAGTACTTGTTTAAACATTAGGTTGCCCTTAGGCAGTCGGACTAGTCATTCTTACGACTCATTGGCACATCTAACGGACAGCGGTTTATTTATGATGAATTGTGTGTGTGTTTTACATATCGTTATAATATAAATCGATGTGCTTGAGGATGTTTGGTCGATTTCGCTAGTTAAAAATCATAAGGTAGTAGCATTTAGTAAGGTAACACAACGTCAGAATGTCAGAGCGCCATATTCGCAGATGACCTGGTCTATATTGAGTTTAGGGCATGACGGTGCTATATTCCAGAACCGGCTGCAAAGTGATCTGCATGACTCTTATAGAAGAATACGCCAACGGATGGCGCCTAGTGGTTAACACAAAGAAAACAGCAAACTCTTTTCATGAATGGGAGGAATGCTATAAACAAACACGAGAATACTTACTGCATGAAAAGGCTGCACGTACATGGGAGTAAAGCTGGACCCGAAGGTTCAGCTATAAGAAAATATGTCAAATGTTGAAACCCCGACGCTGATATCACACAAGGCCTTGGTGACCACTGCGGAGTGATACCGTGGGCTGGAGCATGCGAGCAGTAGCGTAACTGGGTTTTCCGCGTCCTAGGCTAATTCATTTTTGGCACCCTTTAGAAATAGGGAAACAAAACTAAAATATACAGAATAAATTGATTATTGAAGGTTAGCCCTCGGCACCCTTGGCACCTTCCCCGATGCCAAGTCGTTGTTACGCCTCTGCACGCGAGCCCTGTTTGCAAATAGACCTTCGGGTAAAGAGGACACAAGTGAAGAGGCCCCTCCCCCCCCCCCCCAAATGTATGTGTTGGACGAGCTATAAGAGGATTCAGTCCTCAGGGAGAGGAAACTTTAAATAGCCTGACATCGGCGGTGACAACATTTATCCCAGTCAAGCTGTGAAGACAACAGAGGTTTATGGCGACTGCGTGGTTGAAGTCTTTGATGACGGCACTTATTTCATGGATGAAAGATGGGGATGCGGCGCGCTAATCGATTACCCCCAGCCTGAACCATGCAGATAGGTTCGACTTCGAGGTGTCTTGGACTATGTGGAAAAGCACCTACTAGCCACGATGCTGAGCTCGAGGTAATCTTAGGAGTCTGAAAGAAGTGCGCCAACGCCTAGCGAAAGAAAGGTCTTCGTGAGGAGATCTTCTCTAGAGGCAAAGACGGTCGGTGCCTTTTTGGAGACAGTAGGTTGCATCCTAGCACGTGGCGGCTGAGTAATCCAGCAGTTTATCACTAGACAAGTTATTGTTGCTGGGAGTCAGATAGTAGCTTCAGAGAGAAGTGGCTACAGGGATGGGCATCTGGAGATACGATACGAAAAGTTTACCACGCTCGAGGCATAAGCGACCAATGGTGGAAACTACCTTGTAACACTCATCACCTAGATGAGGACTGAGCATTGTCCCCCACAGAGTTACTTGTATAGGCTTAACAAGAGAAGGGGTATCAGCTAGCGAGTATGAAGGGGACACTGAAGTGACGGTTGAGCACCTGTTGACCAAGTGCCATGCGTCGGCTGGGGATGTGCACGGGTCGGTTTCCGACAACTGTGGAAAGATATCTATATCGCTATGCCAGCTTGGTGAGCGACAACTGTGTAAAGATGTCTATATAAAATATGCCAACTTGATGAGCGACAACTGTGTAAAGATATCTATATCGCTTTGCCAGCTTGGTGAGCGACAAGTGTGGAAAGATATCTATATCGCTATGCCAGCTTGGTGAGCGACAACTGTGTAAAGATATCTATATCGCCATGCCAGCTTGGTGAGCGACAAGTGTGTAAGTGTAAAGATACCTATATCGCTATGCCAGCATGGTGAGCGACAACTGTGTAAAGATACCTATATCGCCATGCCAGCTTGGTGAGCGACAATTGTGTAAAGATACCTATATCGCTATGCCAGCTTGGTGAGGCTTGCCAGTGAAATCATGAGCTGGGTCAAGAGAGTTTGAATTAACTCGACCCCTAAAAGAGTATGTCACGTATTTAGTAAGGTACACAACTGCTCCACCTCGCTCGCTAATTCTCCGATTCTGCCCTTTGAGTACATTTATTTTGTAGTAAGATAACTTTAAAAATTAATAATAATAAAAAATACAAAAAATGTAATGTTACGCCTCTTTAAAAAATCGCTGCTTCACTTAATATACAACGATACATTCGTCAACACGGATTTATTTATTTATTGATTACAAAAAGGGTCTTAAAATCCCCCCTTTTGTTAAATAGCAGCAGCAAAGTTCAACTCGCCTTATTTCCCCTTATGTCTGCTCTAAATCAGATATTTGTGTATGCTATCACCCCAATACTATTATGGCCTTGAACATCCAACTTTAGGAGACAAATCTCACCAAAAATTATCCGTAAGACTCAAAAGAAAAAAAAAAATCATTGTAGTTATACACTTATATTCAATAGGATGACAGATATTTGACACCAGTATCAAAAAGTCAGTCTTGCGTTTTTCCCCTTCTCCACAAAGCGTTGGAAAATTCTAATTGCTGCTACTAATCTACTAACAAAGCATAAACAGAATTAATTTAGGATAGGCGATGGTGTGAAAGAGCTGATGCTGTAACTATACCATTAAATAAAGATTACAATTATTTTGACAGCTCTAGTAAAACCTTCAGGGCAGATAAAAAATTATACATGTGATCAAAAGCATGAATTTAAGTTATAAACTTATAAGTCGATCTTCTTCTTTTCTATATTTTGGGCCTCAGAAAATCTTAACAAAATGGGGTCAACGATGTCCATATTATTTACAGAGGGAGATTGTGTACTTCTATTAGTTCTATGTGCTAAAAAATTTATTTGCAGCTTCTATTCACATAAAAACGAATAGAATCGGTAGACCCAAGAGAGACCAAAAGGACGCAATAATCTTCTGTATTGAAGGAGCTTCTGTAACAGAAAAGATAAAAGGGTTCTTTGACAAATGCTAGTTAAGTGTGAAGCTGTATGCATTTTAATGAAAAAGAATGAGCGAGCAGATTTTTGTGATGAAAGTGAAGCTGTATGCATTTTAATGAAAAAGAATGAGAGAGCAGATTTTTGTGATGAAAGTGAAGCTGTATGCATTTGAATGAAAAAGAATGAGAGAGCAGATTTTTGTGATGAAAGTGAAGCTGTAGCCTTGTGACATTCATGAAAACCAGAGGAGATGAAAGTTGTATTCTTTATAAGATGAGATCACTGGACATGCAAGCAAGTTTTGGAGGCTACAGAATTTGGGGAAAAAACGTTAGATTTTCCTAATCTTATGTTTCAACTTACATCAGTTATCTCATAGGGCATTGACAAACAGGAAAACTTGTTGAACTCATGGTCAAAAATAAAAGAACTTCAGCCCAGTTGATTCATTAAGCTTTTTATGCTTAATTATAATAATATTACTTGGGAATATTCCTTACAATTGTCCTAAGTTAAGTAATTCCTGTTGTGAGAGAAGCTTCTCTAAACTACAGGTAATCAGACATTAATTATTATCTGCAAAGAGTACACTGAGATTGACTATCTAATTTCAATGACTGGTACCAGTGGCAGTGTCATCAAAGATTTTGCCATGATAAACAGTTCAAAATTTACATACCAGTTCAAGAAAGAGAAGCACTTCAATTTTCATTTCTAACATAATTTATATTTCTTCTTATTATTATTTGTCAATAAAATTCTATTTTCTTTAAAATAGCATCATATTATATAGGGGATGGGTGAACAACTTGGCATATGCCCTGGGCATCAGACACCCACAGTAAGCCACTGCCAGATCACTTATTAACAGTTTTTATTACTTTACATGAATGTCATCATAGTTATAATATGAGATATATTTACTTCTTAATATTATAATGAGAACAAAATATAAAATATGCATTTACAAAAGTAACGTTTTATATTAAACAGTCATAAAAAAAGGAGGAATATTTGAAAAATAACTTATTTTTTAAAAATATAAAATAAATTAAAAACAAATTCAAGATGACAAGTTTACATGGATTTGATTAATAAAAACTAAATTGACTTAAAAATTATTTTTTAAAAAATTAACTTACAAAGCACAATACAAAAGTATCTTCATTTCAAACTAACCCATTAAACAAATCTTAACGGGCATGAAATAAAACTATAAAATCTTCAATTTCTTAACAAGAGCTTTCAATAAAGAAATAGTAATCTAAACCATATCCATACCAATGAAAAAATGTAAAACTAAAATTATCTGTGATGTACATTTTGAAAATTTTAAATTGTACAGGTCAGCATCTCCAGAAGACTCTCACCTGGAATTGTGATGCTATAAATTTTTATTGAAAAAAAAATATTCCAAAATATAATTTATAAACCTGATGTCAGTCCCTGGTGCAATTTATAAATCTGTTAACCAAAATGTAAATGATACATACAAAAAGGTGATGAGCATCTCAACAGAAATGTTGAAAATAACTCTAACTCCTGAAAGAGAGTTGAAGGTCAGGCTTGCTGGTGACAGCAGGTGTCATGCTCTAAACATGGTTTAAACACGTCATAAACTGATTGCAGTATTGAATAAATATCACCACAAAGGCACAACCAAATTTTAAGCAGAGGGTTTAACAATATAGCATGTGAACACTTTGAATATGAAATATTATGGCACTTGAGGCTGCATGAGGCACAACCAACTTTGACAAAAAACAACTTTAAAAAATATACTGTGACAATGTGCCATTGTCTCAGCAGTGGACATTATTGTGGATAAAATTTATTTTTTTAGAAATCATTAACCTTCATATTATGAATTTATAAAAAAACATCAATCTGAACTACCATAAATAATATGAT
This sequence comes from Radix auricularia, assembly GCA_002072015.1. Lineage (NCBI taxonomy): Eukaryota > Metazoa > Mollusca > Gastropoda > Lymnaeidae > Radix > Radix auricularia. The sequence continues at coordinate 165,763 of MUZC01001362.1, forward strand.
AACAAAAAGAAAATTCTGTAAATACTACTGAAGAGTCAACTACAGTCGGACCTCTCTAAGTCGAATGTCTCTAAGTCAAACTTCCCTCAGTCAGACCTCTCTAAGTCAAATGTCTCTAAGTCAAACATCCCTCAGTCAGACCTCTCTAAGTCAAATGTCTCTAAGTCAAACTTCCCTCAGTCAGACCTCTCTAAGTCAAATGTCTCTAAGTCAAACTTCCCTCAGTCAGACCTCTCTAAGTCGAATGTCTCTAAGTCGAACATTCCTAAGTCAGACCTCTCTAAGTCAAATGTCTCTAAGTCAAACATTCCTAAGTCAGACCTCTCTAAGTCAAATGTCTCTAAGTCAAACTTCCCTCAGTCAGACCTCTCTAAGTCGAACGTCTCTAAGTCGAACATTCCTAAGTCAGACCTCTCTAAGTCGAATGTCTCTAAGTCAAACTTCCCTAAGTTGAAAACCTCCATATATCGAATTAATTTTTAGGTTCCTGTCAAATTCCGCGGCTATTACGTCATTTTCCCTAACTCGAAAACTCAGTAAGTCGAATTTTTTTAGGGTCCCTTCGAGAGGTTGAACTGTATTGTAAAGAAAATATATTCTTGCAATGTTTCAAAGCTATCATAATGTTAGTAATCTCATAACGGTTTATAAAAGTTATAAATAAGTTAATAAGATTATTGTATTTACATATCCTACAAAATGTCTAGGCCAGCAAAAGAATGCACTTATGAAAATATATTAAACCCCTTGCAAGGGGACATAACTTACTCCAAAAAAACATTTCAGCTTTAACAACATTCAAATTAAAAGACCATCCTTGATAGGTTTAAATTGAGAATAAACAGTTTAAGTATATGCCATGAAATATCTTTTTGTATAGATAAATCAACCGCATAGTTTTAAATTATCTTTTTTAATAGCTAATTCTGTATAAAGTTAACATATTAATATTTTTATAAATGAAACCATATTTCTTTTAGGTAGGAATCCATACTAATATATGTACAGTGTCAAGGAAACGATTGTACAAACGTATATGAGATTTGTTGGACATCAGAATAAATATTGACACAATGTCTATAGCATAAATACAATACAAAATTTATAATATTCATAGCAATAATTATTACTTTACACTTTGTTCACAAGTAAAATGTACACATTTCATATTTCAATACAGCAGGCTATTACTCAAACCAAAAAAATAATTTGAAATGCTCATTGGTGTTACTTGTGAAGACTCATGGTATAAAAAAATTTTTTTTTTAAAATATTCTTTAAAGGTTTGAAAAAAGCATTCTGTTTAAAATGGATAAGTCAAAATGAAAGTTTACTGGCAATGTTAATTTATCAGGCCACGTCATTGTACAGGTTTTTTTTTTAAATGACAAAGTGTTTCCTAAATTACTTTTTGAACTGGTTTCATTAGTAAGACATTTAATGATCATCAAAGTGATTTACAAGGATTAAAATTAATAGAAGTTACATCAAGTTATTTTTATTGCTTCTTCTAGCTCTTATTGGTTTTTCATTGGTCCAGAACAAATTAATTCCCAGGTCAGCAGAGCAATTTTTATTACACTAATGTAAATAAATCTAACAAGATTTCCTTAAAATTTTTCAGCACATGCAGTTTTGATCATTTCCTTCAACTCTTGATAACGTTTTGGTGGTGCGTGTGACTTGGACGCCTCATAATATTGTTTTAGTTTCTCAAGTTGGGTCAAGGCTTTAGATAGCTGGTTTGTCAACATTGTGATGGCTCTTTGTTTTCGGCCATTGTCCCTTGTTAGTTGAGCTTCAGACATTATTTCTTCATCTATATAACAAAAAATCATTTTAATATCCGTCATTCATCAAATTAATCAAAAGAACTATTGCACCTAACAAAAGACTGCTTTTATTTTTTATTACTTTGTCTAATTCATTTTGGTCTCTAAATTTAAAAATATGTCCTTAATCTTTTAGCATAGATCAGTCAATGGAAAAATGTAGGTTTAGCCATAGGTTAAGACTAGGTGCAGTTTTTAATTGGGGTACACATTTTCAAGACATGTTGGGGACTACTCTTATATCCAAATTTTTTTTTCTATTTACTAAACTGATCTTAACCCTCTACTACAATCTAAGATTTTAAAATTTTTTCATCATCAAATTCCCACTATTGAATGCCTATTTTGCCAGACAGCAACAGGTCAGGGGGACCTATAGCGATTCTTTTTCGAGGCACCTAACACATTAACTTTGGTTCATACATTTGAAAAACCTCACTGAGAATGGAATGCTTTTAAAAAACGTGTTAATTTATTTTTTTTTGCATGCAAATTTCCACTAGGCTAAGTGTAGCATTGCATAAAAAGTCTTTAAAAAATGTCCACTTGTTTAAATTCAACGTGGCATACCAAGCTTAAAAAATGTTCCTTTAGTTTAACTTCACCATGGCCTCCTAAACTTATAAAAATTAAATTTTCAGTTTACGTAGCGACTTACTAAAAGGAAACAATAAAAATCTCAAACCTGTTATAGGGTCATCAGAAAACCCTGTCAATTTTTTTAGTTTTTTAATCAAACTGGAAGACTTCTCTGGAGCTTTGGCCTCTGGCTGTGATGGAGTTGGGTTCTGGGTTTCCCCTGATAGAGCCTTGGCTTTACTCAACAAACCTGTCAGACCCGACCATGCTGAAACAAAACATGAGTTCAAAACAATAAGTCTTCAATAGAGCCAAAAACCAAATGTTTCATATTTTTTTTGTAGTAGTTCTGCATTATAATATTAAAAATAGTGATAGTCGATGAAATTTTTACATGAGAAAGTCAAATGTTTATGTTCTTTTAAACTCACCAACAATACCAACTGTACTCAGGCTTAAACTTCAATTCAAATAATGTATTATTGGTTTGGAAAAAAAAAGGTATAAACTTTTTAATAGCTTTTTCCTCATATTCAATGATGAAAACAGTTTTTATCATGTATTAGTATTAAATACATTTAGCATTAGCTAATTCCCTTTTCTTCACAAATTTATCTTAAAGATTTTAACGCTATACCAGCTGACTGGCCTGGTGATGCTTGAATGGCCTGTTGAATTTGTTGGATATTTGATTCGCTTGTAGCACTTTTAATCATTTCTTTGAGCTTGCCATATCTCTGTACTGAAAATGTCCCCTTGGATGTTTGATAGGCCTCTTCTAGCTTCTGAAATAACATTAAAATTCCTCCTGTCAGACATGCCTGACATATTTTAACCTATTCTTTCAAGAACAATTTAAGCTGTTACAGAAAAATTCAGTCAATGCTCCTTACAAGTTTACAGCTGTATTTCCCATCAATTTTGACTACCATGGCCATTCTCAAAATCAATTTCAATGGTTGGCTTACACATTTTTCATTTGGAGCATTTGAATGGGGGAGGGAGCAGCTGTAAAGATCACCAGATTTGTGCATGGAGCTCTGATCTTAGCAGTTTTGAAAAGCTGATAAGAGATAATGATTTTTTTTAAAGGTGGGGGAGGTGTGGGGGGGGGGGGGTGGAGTAGGCATTGCAATTAGGTAATATAAAAAGGAAATTAAAACAAGGTATGAAATATGAAATACCTGAAACTGGACACAATATAGCAAAAATGAAACACAGTGAAAAATATTATAAAACAGGAATGGGATGGTTTACTTTGCACTGGCTACAACATTTCTGGACAATCAGATGGTGTATCAGAGTGAGATGGTGTCTGTCTGATACATACTCTCAGTGGTAGCCCTGGCCTTCAGCTGGCACTAGGTAGTGTCTGTTCCTAATACATACAAGTATAATAAGGTTGGGTATTTCCAAAAATACTTATCCAATAGAATTATCTAAAAAGTGCAGTTAAAAGTTTCTTTGAAACAACCCCTACTGGGCTACAGTCTCTAATCTCTTATAAACAGAGAGAGTTATTTAACACTTTTTTTAAAAAAAGGAGAAAATATTCACTCTGACACTGTCTATTGGAGTTACAATAAGACAAGTCTAAATGTGTATTATAACCACTTAAGTACACATAACCAACATTCACATCAATAATTCGTTTGAAAGCTCAAAACTCAATGTTTCTAGCTGTGTTTATAAACATTTAATCCAAAAGTGGAAGATTTAAGCAAATGACAAGTGCAGATTCAGTGGGCAAACCCAATCTTTCACAATTTATCATATAGTTCATTTTAAATAACAAAAGTTGTAATATTTTAACCACCTAAATATTATAAATTGCCTGGAGAGCCTTTGTTCGTGGCTTATGCCATGACAGGCAATGAGATTAGAAATATTATAAATAGGAACCTTTTCAAATTTTTCATTACTCCCATGTACTATTGCCTTCTAATGAAGGAAATTAATTATTAATTTCTCGATTATTCGTTAAATTTGTTAAAACAATTAAATTTTTTAAAACAATTAATCGACCCACCACTTATAAGTGTACTGTAAGTCAAAAATTAAAATATTTCGGCGGATAAATATAAACGAACTTCCAAACAATTATACGAACATTTTGATATTAAACTATAGAGTATAGACTGACATGAATGTTCAAAATATTAATAAGGGTCATTGTATCTTATCTTAGATATACAGATGCTCCAGGGAGCTCCTTCTATACAGAAGATAATTGCGTCCACAGACCATGACAGATGATCTGTTGGCAAGTGATGCAGCGGTCACAGGCCACGGCTACGAGGGTTCCACGCATTACCCAGCCGCCTAACTATTGTTAGTTAGGTACCCATTCGGAGCTGGGTGACTCAGGGACTCCTTAGGCCACAGGAACAAATCCTTGCCTTTGCATGGATTTGAACTCGTGACCATCTGTACACCAGTCGAGCACTTGCCAATCGACCACCGTATCCCCATTGAGTGAAATCATTTGCCTACCATGCAATATTCCTTCTAAGTCTAAGTTTTGTTGCTCTGTGTGCAAAGATTAAAAAAATTATTTTGCAATATTTTACAAAATTTGCTGCGCTGTGATTCTTAACTCCTGGGTTGCGTCTGTCAAATATCTGCGCAGCCGCGCTGCTTAAAGGGAACATTGATACCATGGTTCTAACACTTCGCCTATATATCACCTTCAAACGAAACACACACTACAGTATGAGAAACTTCAGCTGAGACAAACTAAAGCTATGTGAACGATTGACCAGCTTGGTTTGTTATATTTTCAATAAGACCCACTCATCACAAGAACTAAATATTGTCAATATTATAGTCTGCTTGCGTTGTTGGTTAAAAGATGTCATATAAAGAAGACATTCCAGTGTTATTTCGAATTTTGACGAGTACGTTTAATATATGTTATTTATGACACCATAAATTTCAAATTTTGGCATTAATCAAAATTAATGATTAATTAATAGTTAATTTTTCAAAAGTTAACAATTAAATTTAAATTAATCGTTAACAGCCCTAATATATATATACTAGGGCTGAGAAATTACCGATTAATCTCAATTAATCGGTAAATTATTTTATCGATTAAAATTATTTTAAACTTTAAAATAGTGATTAAAAATAGAAAAATGTAGTGGTTTTTTTTTAAATAAAAAATTCGATTTATTAATAAATAATTAATGATAGTTTTTATTTTATTATTATTTTTTTACGTACAAACTTCTACGTTAAGGGAATTCAGAAAGAGTATACTTTAAAATTACCTGTTTTATAAGGACAATGATATAAAAAAAACACATTGTTTTTAAATATTTAACAATAACAAAATTTAAATTCATTGACATTATATTGAACTACTTATTTTTAAATATATCCCCTAGCAATAGTACGTGTTTTAATTTTATTAAATTAAATACTTAGGTTATGGGCATTTTAATAAATGCAATAAAAGGGCACACAATATGAAGGAAAATGAAATTATGAGATTATGAGGTCTTAGGAAAAATTATAGCTTTCGAACCACTTGGGATAAAAATATGATCTTTATGTTTTTACTAATCATCAAACAATTTCTATACAGCTGTATTACTTTTATATTTATAAAATTAATTTGAAATTTTCATTCAAGTGCCTCAACTTTAATACGTTATTTAACTTGTTTTCAGTGCTAACTGTTTTAAAAATAACTTAATGTAAATATCAATTGCCTGTTTTTATTACTTCCCTTGAAATTTTCAGTTTAATGACGTCATACACCTTTATTTTTAGCTTAACAAAATTATCGATTAATTAATCGGTAATTTTTCAAAAGTTAACAATTAAATTTAATTTAATCGATAACAGCCCTAATATATACATATACATTTATTAAAAGATCATTATTATTATTCTTTATATAAACTATCAAATTTTTTAATAAAATCTCCATTAATATAATCAAGTAAATCCACATTTTAAATCATGCTAATTATTCAAGACTACCATTCTTCGTTAATTGGTTTTCTTTTCTACCAACGAATAAGGATGGAGTTGGCAGCCTGTTACAACAATAAATACATAATCAATTTTCATTCAGTGTGTAGGGTTCAAGTCATTGATTACTTGAGTTTGACAACTGAAGGATCTTTACTGATAACAAATGAACACAACACAAACTAACCTGGAAGATGGCTTTCACCTCTTCATATTTCTGATTCAGTTCTTTTTCTTTTTGCACCAGACGTACATGTTCATCCATGAGATCCTGTTTTGAAACCGACCCTCTCTTTAGCACTAAAACAAAATGGAATCTCAATTAGAGATAGATTGGATGTTACACTATCAGTTTTAATCTTGTTGTTAAATGTAGGTCATATACCTGGGTAACTGATTACTGGCTGCAATAGTAGCTTAATGTCATTATGACTTTTAAGAAAATGTATTGTCATTATGTTGCAAACTCAAAAATAATTTCAAAATCTGTATAAAAAAAATAATAATAATAAATAAACTGGGCTAATAATAATAAAGAAACAGGGTAATAAACTTACCATTTTTATCATCATCTTTACCCATGTTGACTGGAGCTCTCTTATTAGAGGTAAATATTAAAAATATCTTGATCAGAAATCTGTGATAGTATTACTCTGATCTTTCAAAAAATGCAATGCTGGGAACCTGTAGAGTAATTTTTGGTGAAAGATAAATAATTTTTATTATAGGAATAAGTGTGCTGTATTTTCTGATAGACGCATTATCAAAATCTAAGTTTAACAAAAGCATTTGATCAATGATTTTATCTGTTAGGTTAAGTATCAGATTTCCCTGTTTGTGCATTACATGCTAACACGTTTAAACCATGAATAGAATAACATCAGTGGGATCTCCAAGCTGTAAATGAAACTTATTGCATTATTTAAATCCAAAACCTATGTATGACTTATCTACAGCTGTTACTATTAGGCAAAATTGATTAATAATTTGTGCTCTCATTGTGATAAGAAGGAGGGGGAAAGAGTATAAATTAATTGATTAACACATAAAAGTATGGAATTGAATAGAGGCTATTTTTAATTTTTATGTAAACCTTGAAACACTAGAGGAAAGAAGAACCAAGAGTAAAGTAGTAATTACACATAAAGCAATTAATTCTAATTTAGACAGAACAGAACTAGAACTTACTAAACTTACTTAAACTTAATTATATAATTGTCGCTTAAACTTAAATTGTAACTTAAATTATTCTCTTTTAATTTTAAGTCAAGTTTATCATAGTTTATTGATTTTTAAAGTTTATGTCTATGAGCTCTGGGTAATCCTGCAGTTTTTACACGTATATTATTTCACAGCAAAATTTAATTTTATCTTGAGAACTTACATCTTTAATTTATTAAATACATTATTATATGTTGTATTTTAGCTAATTACAATGCTAATTTGTAATTTGTATTAATTTCTAAGGCTTTTTTTCAGCTTTTGAAGCTAAATCATTGTAGGATACATCAATTTTGTTTATCTAGCATCCTACTAGCCGGACTGTCACAGTAAGATGCCAAATTGCCAAATGAAATTTTCTGACTTAAAAACAAACAAAATAAAAATCAAGCATCTAGTAACAAGTGAAAAAAATGAAATTGTCTTTAAATCATTTATTTATCTTTTAACAACATAACAAAGATGAATAATACCTTTCTTAAAAAATCTTCAATTCAGTAAATTTATTTTAGCATGGGCATGAAGCGAAGTATGTCGACCGAGACGTCGCAACGCTACCGGTTACTGGAAAAGAGAGTTCTATAAATTCTAAAAGGATTTTCGAAAATGGAAGGTTTTAGGGTTTGGGTTAGGTATAGCAGTATAGCTTTAGAATTTTCGGAAAATTGAAGGTTTTAGGGTTTGGGTTAGGTATAGCTATAGAATTTTAATTTTAAAGCTTTTTAAAGGACGTGCTATAACAACAAAGATGGCTGCCAGTAATGACAGTGACGTCACGGTCGACATACTTCATTTTTACAAAAAAAATTTTTTACGTAAAAAACATCTGGCAAGTTGGGCCCTAGTAAACAAAATGGACGTATTAGTATTATGACTGCATTATTAATCATAGAATCATAGAGAGCGAAAAAATGCTTTAGAAATTAATACAAATTACCAGTGCTTTTTTTCTAGCGAAAAATGTTTGGGAACTCATTTCACACCTGTTTTTTAACTTATGTCAGAAAATACTAAAATAGTCTATTATATAAATATACAGGAATCTGGCCAAAAAACAGTATGGGAACGCAGTTCCCATGAGTTCCCACTGAAAAAAAGCACTGCAAATTAGTATTGTAATAGCTAAAATACAACAAATTTATAATAATGTATTTAATAAATAAAAATCGTAAGTTTTCACGAGAAAAATAAATTTCACTGTGAAATAATATACATAAAAACTGCAGGATTACCGAACTCTATCACAGTATCACAGACTCTAACTCTATGTTAATTGTCAATAGTAAATGTCTAAAAAATATAATTTTAAGCCCGTAACAACTGTAAATGTTAATGAAAATTTAACTTTCTTATACTTATTGATATAATTATAAATTATAATTTATTTTTTATTATATAATTAATATAATGATTGACACAGCACATTTACATTTGATTAATGATTAATGAATGTGAATGTGTCGATAACGTTTGACTTTGACAATACTATACTCATAACTAGTCAATACTGACAACATTATAATTTATAATTATAGTACTAGTACTATAGTATAGATTATAGTCACTATACTCTATACTATACTTTAGAGTTTAGTCTATAGTCATAGTCAAATTCGTTTTTTCCTACTATCTCGTCTCAAACAAACTTTGTCATGTCAATATTGACTAATATTGTCAATGTCAATGTCTTTGCTGTCAGCCTGTACTGTACAAATAGTACAATGTTAAATCAGTTGTACTGTTGTACAGTAGCCCTACAGTACAGTATCAAGGTAAAAACCTATATCTCCGACCGGGCCGACCTTATCGACGGCCATCTTGTTGCTATGGCTCGTCACCGGCCCGGAAAAATAGTGCGAGCCCCGTGCCGTGAATTTTCCGAAAATTCTAAAGCTATACCTAACCCAAACCCTAAAATTAAAATAACAACTATACTTCATAGTCCGAAAATTCTAAAGCTATACCTAACCCAAACCCTAAAATTAAAATAACTATCCTTCATAGCAACGGGAAGAGACGCGACGCTCCGGTCGGAGATATAGGTTTTAGCCCAGTATCAATCAGTACAGGCTGACTACTTTAATAATTACTTTCTTTAACTTTAGTTACTTAACTTATTAACTTACTTAGACTTTACTTAAGTTTACTTACTTATTTAACTTTACTCAGTTAACTCAGTTTACTGAGGCTGCAACTGACTGCAGTTGCACGGTGAGTAAACTAAACACTTTAAACAGTTTTAAACAGTAAACATAAAAATTGATCTACTATCTACCCTTAGATAACAGCAGGATGTCAGTATCAATAATTTAAAAAAAAAACAGTTTACTCACAGTAAACGTAATCAAGAATTGAACATTTTAAAATAACTTTTCTGTTCCCCTTTTTAAAAAAAACTGTGCATGCTCTGAAGCTGAATGTTAGTTAGTAAATTCTAATTCTGAAAACGGTGCACTTTTCTATTTTTTACTTTGCGAAGTGATTTTCTATCCTCCGGCACAGAAAACCATCATAACTAATTTTAACCCCATGGCTCGGGCCTCTCTCAAACCCTAGCTGGTGTTACTCTGCTCCCAGACAGAATGGACATTAATTGCCAAACCTGGGCAGATTAAATGTGCACCCTCAGCAGTCAGCAGATTGGTTTTACTTCACTCTAAATGAAACCACAAATTTAATGTTCGTTTTGCTCTTGTTTATTAATATTGATGATTGCTTTGATTGAGTTAGTTGGCTTCTACTCAAAACACAAGATGACGGCATATACCGTGGCCAAACAATGGCTCGCGAGCAGCATGCTGCTCACATGTCATATGTATGTGACATGTGCTCACATTGCGGCTTGCGTTAAATTTATTCCTTGAAGATTTCCAGGTTTAGTGACTCACAGTGACCTATAGTGCTTCAATGCAATTCTCAACATTTTTTTAAAAAAAATAATTTAAAATGACTCTCAGATACTTAAGGTCTGGCAACCCTTGCTTGACAGATAATTTAGTTATTTATATGTATATTCAACAGATACATTATATTACCGCAAAACCAGGGGCGGATTAAGACTGCACGGGGCCCCGGGCTGCAATCAAACGGGGGCCCTATCCAGCCAGCATTCTTAAAATAAAATGATTGTTAACAGCTAATATAAGACTGTAACTAAATTTTAAAATGAAAAAAAAACGAACACGAAGAAATAACTGTTTGATGTGTTAGCGGTAGTTATAATTGAGTGTGAAAAGAAAAAAAAATATTTGCCCTAGCTGGGGCTGGAACCCGACGCTGGGGCTGGAACCCGACACCGGTGACACCACGAGCATGCGCTATCTCCACTCAGCCAGCGGAACTTCTCGAAAGTGGGAAATTTAAAATATATAAACTATATTTTATATCATGCGAAGTGAATCAATTAAAGTTTTTTGATTATTAGGTACTATCAATACTATCATGTCTGAACGCGATAATTTGTATAGATAGTATTTATTAGTTTATTATATTTTCAAGGGAAGGGTTCGTGTAAACTTTTGTACACTTTTATTATAAAATATAAAAAGTTTGGGGGCCCCTAAACCGTCGGGGGCCCGTGGCTTTAGCCCGTTCAGCCCCCCCCCCTTAATCCGCCATAGCGCAAAACACTCTTGTTATTTCGAGAAACTATGACACTAACAACCTTATGTTAATTCTGGCATTCTGAAATTATATATATATTTTTTTTTAAATCATGATTATTAAGAAAAATAGATGATTCATCTCACACTCACGGGCTCAAATGAGAATGTATGGGCTCTAAATAGTATACACTAGATACGACCCCACAGACTTGCCCATAGACAGTGCAAAGAAAAAAAAAGGGGGGGGGGCACGAATAAGTAAGAACAACGAGAGTGAAGTCGAGAGGGTACCGCTGCACCCCCTCCTGCTTGCCAAGCATAAATGGTGATTGCTAGACCCCAGTGAGGGTATTTCGTCATGCTTGCTTGCTCGTGACTCCTGTCCTCTTGTGCTTGTCCTAATTTCTGGCGAAATAAAAATTGATTAAAAGTTATAGATATTTAAGTCATAGTACTGATGAAAAGGCTCATTCAGCATGATAGACAACCAGTCATTTGGCAGTTTGATAGCTTAATAGCTTCCTTTTTCAAATATGATAATTTACTAAGTATTAATAGTTTTAAAAAATAAATATTGCAATTAAAATCTAGGCTACCATGAATGGATTTAAAAAACAATAAAGTTATAAAGTAAGTGAGGGTGGTCATAGTTCACAAAATGCTGGATACAATGCTTCGTGTTTCTAAAATGTATTCCCCCCCACACACACACGCACACATTTTAATCTTCTGACCGCGTCCATTGTGGTCTTAATACAGCTCAGCTAGAGTCGTTGTCCTTGTAATTAGGTGAACAAGATTCAAGAAAAATAATACATGAAACAGATCACAGATCACACAAGTGCCTATTAATACTATTAAGAAGGGGGACAGAGAGAGAAAGCACAAGATACAGAGAACCGTTCACATGTAAGTACACAAACATACAAACACACCGGTCATTCAGTGAAGTAAGATACGATCGTAGGGGGGGGGGGGGCTGATTGGTGATTGACCTGAGAGGCATTAGTTAATGGGCCGAAATAATGGATTTTTAAAAACAAAATTCAAAGTTGAAATATTCTTCTTTGAGATTAATGATTAAATGTAGATTCTAGCTCTTTAAATTTAGGAGCCTTCCATAAAGTACGTCACGCTCCAGAGGGGGAGGGGTGTAATAAAGTGTGACAGTTTGTGACAAGGGGGAGGGGGTGTCTGGTCATGTGTGACGCCAAGGTGTTTTATATTAAATTTTAATTATTTTGTGAATTAAAAAGTTCTCTGCTTTTTTTTTTTTTTTTTTTTTTTTTTTTTTTNCTAAAAATGGGCAAACAGAGGGACGTACTTTATGGACGGTCCCTTAAATATTTTTTTTAATAAAAATAATTTTATAATTTTTCTATATTTAAAAACAACGCGTTGTTCTCCTGACGTGAAAAGGAGAGAGGAACAGCGAGTGCCCGCGATTTTGAGTCGGTGCCTTGAAATCTACACACGTCTACTCTGGTATGGATCAATTAATTACACTATAAAACTGATTGACCCACATCACGTGCTTTCAAAAGTGAAGTACGATTGGAAGGGAAATTATTTCAAGTTTTCTTTGCTACGTAAAACATCATTTTAAAAAGTTAACTGCACACTGTGTTGTTTTCGTGTGGAATTTTGAATCCAATTGTAAAACAACAGAGTTCAAAGTTTTGTTGTTTTTTCGTTCCCGCGGGAAGACTAAAAACAGGGACCCTAAAAATGCAGACCATTATGAAGCTGAAACAGACGATTTTGGCGTAGATTGTCAATTTTAGAATTTTAAGGTGAATATATTTTTAGAAAAATAAAGTGTCTCTTTTAGAAAAACAAATCAAAATGCGGTTCAGGCTGCAAAAGAAAGCAGGGAACGCATTATAAATATAATTTACTACAAATAATGCAGAACCCTGTTTCTCCCTCATCATTTGAAACACTACCAGTAAACAGACCCAATCAATCGGTTTGCTAGCCATAGATCTTACCACAGCAATTTTAATATTATTGTACAGCTTTACAGCTACCCTCCAATAATTGCAACATCGATTGCTTTCTTTCCTAAACCAATCACACAGCGCAATCTTGAAGCGCCACAAAATTTACGCATGTGACACTATTTGTACAGAAATAACTTCTCTCTTAACCTTTATTTAATGATGACATCCCGCAGAGAGGCAGACAATTTACACACACACACACACACACACACACACACACACACACACACACACACACACACACGCACACGCACACGCACACGCACGCGCACGCGCGCGCGCACACGCACACGCACAAACACAAAATCTAAATAACACTGGAATGTCTCCTTTATATTAATTATATGTCATATTTTAATCAACTACGCAAAAAAGACAAGTGTTTTTACATTATTTATTTCAAGCGAAGACCGGGTCTTATTGAGCGGGTCTTATTAACAATATAATCAGCCGAGCTGAACAATCATTCACATGGAACTGAGGTAACTTGTATGCACAAAACGGTCTTGGCAAGGAATGACATTAAATCTGCTATCGGTGTTCATAAATTTCTCAATACTGTAAAGGGTTAATAGATTCATGAACTTTCATTTCCATTTTGCAACGCAGTAATTCACCATTTTATGTCTGAGTGAGACTCCATTATTTCCATTAGCTTAATATGCTTTTCATTTGGTTTGATAAGTAATAGGCTAAGTGTTAGAACCATGGTAGGCAAACTTTATCAATATTTTAAACATTCACGTCAGTCAACAGTTAATAGTTCAAAACCAAAATGTTGTGTAATCGTAATAATGCAGACGATGAAGGTCCATGGGTGCAAGTGAAGTAGCGTTCACAAGTTTTATTGACCACTAACGAGCATGGGATTGTGTGGTTAGCACAATGCCCGGGGGCCTTGCCAGATCCGCGGTTTCGAGCCGGCGACACGGGTTCTTGCTGCGGTTCGGTAGTCCAGCTCGCTACAGCTTAGACCACCGCGCCCCCTGTGTAATCGTCAGGAAATTTATTATTTATCGACCACTTTTTATATTTAAAAAAAAAACTTCCAATAACTTGTAAGTGATGGGTCGATTAATCGTTAAAATAATTGAATCGTTAAAATTTTATAATGAGTAATCGAGTAATACATCGTTAATTTCTGCATCCCTAATAATTACATATAATACTACACGAGTTTCCGGTTCACAACCTTGAAAGGCCCTGAGTGTCATTACAGTCTCACGTGCATAGTGGTATGTTTTCAATTAACATTATTCTATGCTACCAATTTTCTTTAAAATTAAAATCGTATAGGGTCAGGAAATATAATGCATCCAAAAATACTATGTATAGAGCCGTAAATAAAAGAGCATTACATTGGATTCCCTTCTCAATGTAGGAGACAAATACAATGAGTGGAGAAAGGAAACAGCTTTGTCAATTTTATCGACCAAAAAAATGAAGTCATTGTGGAGTTCAAGACGATGTCCACGGCACCCGATAGCCATATTCCCTCCCCTGCATCAGTCATAAATAACTGCACGTTGGCGTATCTGTCTGGTCCTGACAACACCAGACAGTGGCGAAGCAAGGGTTTGTGCCCACCAACATTTCTTTGCCGCCCATCTACCATGGGGAAAAAAACAACAACAACAAAACTGTCTGCGCTGGTCCATATGACGCCCAGCTATTATGGAAGAAAAAAAAAAAGCCACCTCAGCCACTTGTCTAAATGGCACCCTTCCGTATAAATAAAAATTATAGTACCACCACTTTCTTGGCTACTAGTGGGGTTGTTATACATTATATATATACAGTGGCGTCACTAGGGGGTGTGGTGGGGCGGGCCGCCCCGGGTGACACCACCAGGGGGTGACACCAGACTGTAAAACTCTATTTATTCCCGTTATTTGGCACTGGAAAACTCGGAAGAGTTCTAAGGGTTAAATCTTGAGGGGGTGACACCATGAGCTACCGCCCCGGGTGACACCAAGCGTTGTGTCGCCTCTGCATATATACCCTTCCCCCCTCGCCAAATCACAACCCACACACATCTCTCTATCTATCCATCCATCAATCCGTCCGTCGGTCTGTCTGTCTGTATCAAATACACAAACACCAACACACTTTCCAGTGAAAAAATCACAAACAACACCACTTATACAACCATGTCACCCTTTCAGCGACTGATAAAATGTTCAACGGTGGTCTCTATTTTTAAAAAAAAACTATTTGAATGAAACAGTCACAACAAAGAAAAAATTTAATGTCAGAGTTTTTCACTGCTGCCTGTTAGGCGACTTGTCAACTCTTTAATTTATATGTTGCAATGGTACATTTAATTTTATTTAAGTTGTAATGGGGAAAGGGTGGGGGTGATTTTTATCGATGTTTGTTAACAACGTTTTAAGTAAATGAAATAAGGACTTGAGGGGCGTGGGAAGAAAATTTAGTAGGTCTTGGGGGTGGGGGTGCTGTCTGATCACGCAGACCTAGATCGTGCATTCCACAGAAATTATTGTTGGGAATTATGGGAATTAGGGGGTCTTGGCCCCTCTCCCCGAAAGCCCACTGTGGTTAGGTCAAAATATAGGGAGCTTTTAATGGATGTCCCAGATGACATTGATAGTTATGGAAATCGTTATTCACAAAAACGTAACCTATGATACCGGGAGTCACATTTGGTATTTCTTTATAAAATTGTATAAATCATGACAAATGATTCATACATGTGTTACGGGCTTCACATTTAGGAGATTACTCCAGTAGGCATTATTTATGTGTACACTAATGCGTACATTTAATTTATAAAGCTTTGCGCCCTCTTTTTAACCGGCTTTCATTCGAACTTCCGTTCTTCCACACGCCTTCTTGTGTTGTTAAACTTCCGGTCTCGTGCAATTATACTCGCCTAACTATGGATGTTCATTTTGTTGCTGTTTTTTTTTATTGCTTTTATATTGTTGTTTGTTTAAAGAAAAGATTCACCACCTAACCATTTTTTTTTTGTTTAGAATTCAGAATTAAGTCAGATACTGGCATTAAAAAAAAGTCTTATGTCAAGCAGCACGAACATACGGGAACGACGTTCTTGGTCTATTTTGGCTTTATTTTAGGAAACCACTACATGACTTGTGTTCCATCCAAAGTTCTTTGGTCTGTGAGTGGCGTGAGCAAAGTAAAAATAAATAAATAAATAAATGAGCAGTTGGTTCTCTTTTAATATCCTTTATTTACAGAAGAAGCGTGGGTAATGTGTAAACTAAGATTGTAAACCTCGTTCAATTCAGTCCACTAAAGACTCAAAAACTCTAAAAGAATTAAAAATTAATTGGCTCAGAAAGTAACGGAAGGCACACAGCCTACAAACTCCAAGCTTTAATCATTTACCCCATTAAAAAAAATCGGCTTGCATGTGTAGCGAGTTGGCTACCTGCTTCCTTTTATTAGAATGCAGTTTTTATACCTGACATATTCTATACATTTAATCAAAGTTCAGTTTGTTGCTCTACTTACTTCTTAAAGTCCCATTTAAAAAATTTTAGAAATACATTACCGATAACTGTTTTTATTATTTTAAAATTGGATGAGCAAAAATAAATTATCGTGAAGTTTGAAAAAAAAATAATGAACTGAACGTCATGATGTTCGTGCTACTTAAAAACCATTGAATGGGGATGTTGCCAGTTTTTGAGACAATCATCCAACCACAGAGTATGATACTGTGTCACTGTTACTTTGAGCGTTTTCAGCGTAGGAGAAAGTTATTGATAAATAAAGGCAGACACAAAAAGGTTAAGGTCAGACTGATGTTTAGCAACTCATCTTGAAATGTTTTGACCGGGGATGACAGAGTCAGTTGTGCAACTCTGCTTGGAGTCCTGGGACACACAGGGAAAGGTTTCATTGTCATTACAGAAGATATTTTTTAAAGTAAATACGGTATTCTGCGGTGTAGCATGTACAATGAGGCCGGGGTTATCGTCCTCAGTATCCACGCTACGCCGCAGATTACCGTATTTACTTTAAAATAAAACAAAACAAAAAAACAACTAACCTCCGTCATGATCACTGCAGTCTAATGTATAAAGACATTTTATTAAAAAAAATCACAGTTGGGGGAGAATCATGCTCCCCTTGACCCGGGCGCTAACAACTAATGATACGCCCCTGCTGGTACTCACTTTGAGAAAGTTCGATTACTTTGCTCAAACTTTGCTCTTTACAATGCTAGAGGTAATTTTCTTTTTAAAAACATTTTTAAGAAAGATCTTGAGTGGAGTTAATGGTGTTAGTTATTACTCTATCTCAGTATCGAAGGAACTATTAACTATTAAAAATTTGAAATATTATCTTTAACTTTTAGATTGTTTGAATTCTGCTGCCGCCAAGTTATACAAAAGTTCAGTGCAATGGCTACAATTTTATTAGGGCAGCGGAAATTAACGATATATTTCTCGATGAATCGTTAAAAAATTTTTATCGATTAAATATCGATTGAAATAATTTTAATCGATAAAAATTCGATTAAAATTGAATAAATATATTTTCTTCAATTTATTAAAATAATAATGAATAAACAATATAATCGCCCAGATGACAGATGACAGTATCTGTCTCGCTGTGGAACACTCCATACCAGTTAAAAAGCGTGTGGTAATTCTCGCGTAAAAATATTATATGACTTCATTGTTTTAGCTTATATTTTCATTTTGGAAAAGTGAATGATGTAAAAGCGCCTTTGATGATTTATTGTTATAAAATACTTTGTGTACATTTTAGGAAGTTTAATATTTCTTATTTATCAAACAATGTTTAAGGACAAGGATAACTTAATTGGGCTTTTGAAAAAAGTGGGCGCCGTACGCAGTGGCGGATTTAGCTATAGGGCAGGGGGGCGGGTCGCCCCCCTGCGCCCCTGTTGGGTCTAAAATGGCGCCCCCTTAAGACGCCCTTAATGAACACTAAAAAGGTGTAACTAGAGCAGAAAAAAAGATAGTTAAACACGAAACTTTTAATAAATCACATAACTGCAATACGACAATATTGGCTTGCTAAATATCGTATTTCAAACCTGCAATATCTGGTTTGGTCAGTCAGGAGCGTCGCTAAGTCGAAAAGAATAGAGAAGCATTGAAACGAATGATAGGCGTGTCGTTGTTTTAGCAAAACAGAGGACACAGAGAATAATCTTGCTTTATTGATGATAGTTGTAGAAATACTGGAGATTTTCGTTAAATGTTAAGTTTATTAGCCAACTATAATTCCACTTTGGACAGTCATCTAAAGTTAAAAAGAAAAATGAAATTTATTTAAGTAATGATGTGCAAATTTATTTAATTCAACCATTTGCACCTGAATTATCAGCAGCTATTGATAATAAAGTTAAGTCTTCACATTTCTTTTGTTTAATTATTGATTCAACCATTGATATATCTAAAATTGATCAGATGTCACTTTACGTTCAGGTTTAAAATTAAGAAATGTTGATGAAAGATTTATAGGCTTGTATACTTTGGTAAACAGAAATGCTGCAAATCTGCATTTACTTAGAAGATTCTAACGGAACAACACATTACAAAAGCGAAAAATTAACATCACAATCTGTGGAGGAAAGGCATACAATGGCGAATCTGTGTTGTCTGGAATTAAGAGTGGACTTAAAACTTTCACCCAATGTTGTGCCCATGTTTTGAATTTGGTCACTATCGAAGCAATTTCTGTACACATTAATGTACATTTGTATTTTGGCTCAGCTGAAAGGTTGTATGCATTCTTTACGTCTAGTTTACCACGTCTATATACTCTTAAAAACATCATCAATCTCAATATGAATCAACAGTAAAATCTCAGAAATGACTTTCTGATACAAGATGGGCAAGCCATAAGCATGCAGTCGATGCAGTTGTTGGATCATTCTCTGCTATTCTAGCCACTCTAGAAGATATAAATTCAGGGGAATCAACATAACATAAAGGAAGTGTCAGAGCAGAAGCCACGGGTCTATCTGTTTTAATAACAAATATTCTTTTATTTTTTCTGATGTTATTTGTACAGAAGTTGGTTGATATTTTCGTGTTATCAAACCACTTGGAGCGCAAGAGTATTGACATTGTAATTGCAAAACGATTGATCGATGTTGAAAGAAATAAGTTTGTTGAAATGAGAAGCGATCAAGCTTTTTAAAATTCTAAAAGTAGATGTCTAATCATCTATTAACGAAAGTTGTTCCAAACTATAATAGATGTTAAAAACATTTGGCACCGGTGCCCTAAAACGGTTTATTCATCTATGACATCTGTGGAGATAGCAACGGCATTAGCTGTACAATCATTCAATTGTGGTCCTGTGGGCCTCAAAATGATTATGGACAAAATTGGACTAAAGTGGGGCCATTTAGACAATGCCTTTTCAGCAAAGATCAAATTTGTTAATTCAAAGAAACTGACATCAGGAATATCAAATTGGAAAAGGAAAAATCTTAAAAAACGCAGAATTGAACAAGAACACCTCCATGAGGTTGAAGAAGGACAAACCTATCTAGCTGGTGGTTTTAATGGCTAATTTTCTGTTCTAATGGTACAAAGTATGATAATATTATAAAAAATATTTGTTATGCAACAAGGATGTGAAAGAAATTTTTTATTTTTTTATTTGAAATTTTAAAATTGATTTTTCTCGAAATAATTTTTTCCTACTGATTTGTAACGTAGAGTTCTAAAATCTCAGCCAATATGAAAGCCAGAGCGATAAAATTTGGTCTGTATCCCTACAACTATTTTGTGGGTAATGAGGTATTCAAAAATTGATTATGTAAATTATTTTTTTTAAATAAATTTTTTAATGAAAAAAGTCTTTTTTTTGTTGAAAATTTTGTATAGGGAAATTAAAAAAAATAAATTTTAATGTTTTTTTAAAAAATATATTAGAGAAATTCAAACTTGCTCAGTACCTCTAAATATGGTTAAAGTTCATGACACTGATATTTTTTTATACAGATGTAAGTTGGTTTTAAAAAATTTAGAACTCTAGAAGAGGTGTTATTTTCAAGATGGCCACCGTTTCCATGGCAACTATACATTTTAAAAAAAAACTTATAACAGCAAAAGGTGATCCTATTCTTGGCTAAACATGATATAAAAAAATATTTGTTCTAAGTTAATTAAATAAAAAGTTGTTTTTTTTTCTGTTGCCCTTAAAGAAACTCAAATTTGCAAAAAATTAAAGTATGGCAGGTGAACTTAGTAAAGATGAAAGGGCTGATGAGCCTACTAACAGTTTTAAATCTGAAAAGTACTTCACTATCTTGGATACAGTACTAAAATAAATAGATGATCGATTTATTTACTTTAGGTGCACAGCTATTTATTTCTATTGTTTTGATCCGCAAAAATGTTGGAGGAAAATGAAGATTCTCTTCAAAGTTGATGCACAATTTACATACACATTAACCTTGAAAAAGCAATCGGTGAATATTATACCTTCAAAGATTTGTATGCATCACTATGTCCATCACAACGTCCATCACAACGTCCATCTTAACGTCCATCACAACGTCCATCACTATCTACAACTAGTGAGGTACACCTTAAAGACTTTCTACCATTCTTGTTTGAAAAATAAATGGAATCAGGTCTCCTTAATTTGTCAATACTCTATACAAATTTACTTGAATCTTCATGATAGCTATGATTGAAAATCATCAAAATTGTTTGCGCTCAAAAATGAAAAACGAACGCCTGTCTGGTTTGGCAATAATTTCAAATGAACATGAGACCTTTGAATTTGAATCAACGATAAATCGTTTCCCTTCACATAGAAAGGAATTTAAATAAGGCTCAGGGCTATATACAAATTCACATAAACTAAGTTTCTTTCTTAGATAAAAAAATATACTATTGAAATAAATATACGTCACTATTTTGAAAACATATCTGTTTATATTGTTCCTTCTGTTTGTCTTGTTCGATGATTTGGAAAATTTACTAAATTAGTAGGCTAATAATTATTATTTCTAGGGCTGCAGAAATTAATGATTAATTTCTCGATTAATCATTAAATGTTTAAAGATTAAATTATTTTTAACGATTAATTGACCCATCAGTTACAAATAATTGGAAGTAAAAAAATAAATAAATAAAGATTTTTTTTTTTTTAAAATAGCGCCTGATAAACAATGAATTTCCCGAAGATTACACGTACATTTTGGTTTTAAAATATTGACTGGCGGGAATGTTCAAAATGTTGATAAAATTTGCCTACTTATTAAACCAAATGAAAAGGATATTAAGTTAATGGCAGTACTGGAGTTTGACTCAGAGACAGAAATGACGGCAGCTCTTCTGATGAATTACTGCGTTACAAAATGGAGATGAAAGTTTTTGAATACATTAATACTGTACAATGGTGGAAAGTTAATGAACACCAATATCTTCTCCGACTTCAGTCTGCTGTATTTTCTGGATTTTGCTTCCATAGCCTTTGGAGGCCAAGACCATCTGCAAGGCAGCAGTTGTTGTTTTTTGGCAAATGATGCAGCGTTCGCATGCCACGGCTATGGGTTCCACGCATTGCCCCGCCGCTTTTCACCCATTTTGGCTTGGGTGGAACTCGGGGACGCCCTGGGCTCCGGGAACAGGTCCTTGGCTTCCCATGGATTCGAACTCGTGACCATCGGAACGCCAGTCGAGCGCGCTTGCCACTCGACCACCGGCGCGGCCCCCCACCAATATCTGATAATGCCATAATCCAAGACCGTTTTGAGCATACCAGTTAGCCTAGATCAGTTCCATTGTCAATGATTTTTCAGTTCTGCTGGTTATATTGTCAATTAGACCGGCTCATCACTTGAACCAATTAATGTCAACACACTTTTGCGTAGTTGGTGGAAAGTTGATTTTTTTTTACAACTGATTTAGAATCTTTCCCATCAATTTATGGGGTTGACGTGGTAATAAATTAAACCTAGATGTTCCAAAATGTCTGTATTGTTCTATGGGGAATATATAATAGGGATCTAGAAACTCGTGGAAAGTTATTTTATTTCTATAGATTTCTGTGCCTACCTAGAGGAAAGTTGTTTGAGATTCTAACGCTTCTAGAAGGCCACACTACACATAAGCTAGGCATCAGCAGATTCACTGTTCAAATTATGACATAAATGCAATAAATGTTTTTATTCATCCTGACATCTGTACTAAGTTTTAAATTACTAACTAAGATGGACTTGTGTTTAAAATTCAACTGAAAATCCTACATGTGGAATAAAGTCAGCAGTCCCGAGCCTGCGCTCTTCATGGGGCTTCCCGGAAAACCTTCTCAGCTCTCTAGCCCCCTAAGGGACGTAAAAGCTGAGACGCCCCCCCCCCCGGAGCGGTCGCTTCTAGAAGCGGCCACCTGGGCGTCCAGGACACAAGGTCGAAAACGCCTCAACTAAAAGAGTAATATAAAAATACTAAATATACTTGAAAAGGTGAGGTGTGCATCACATCTACATGTATTGATGGCCCCAATTAAAGGAGAACAGAACAAAAATATTTTCACCGTGGCTTTTAGAGGACCCTTAGAATTGTGTTAGCTGAAAGATTGTCAAGGTTGTTTTTTTTTCCTTCTTCCCCAAATGTAGTCCAGGCGATGTCTAGCATAGTGGCTAATACAACTTTGATTTTCTTCAAATTTTCTTTTTTTTTTTTAAACATTAAAAGTTAATTATGAAAAATAACAGAAGGGCCAGGTAGACATTTTATTCACGATTGACAAGTTTATTACCATGAGAAGTTGAACCTACCTGAGATGAGCTGGAATTTCTGGTTTACTCAACAACAAAATGTTTGTTTCTTTCTGTCCGAATCTGGGTCCGGTAAAAACACATTATCATTGTCAGATAATCATTTTGGGCATTAAAGTTTTATCAGTGATATGAGATTTATAAAATAAAGCAAAAATTAAAAACAAACAAACAAAAACAACAACAACAAAAAGTATTGGGCAGTTTTTAAAAATTCCATCGTAATTGATTTTATTTTTAAAAGTACCAAATGACAGTGTTCTTTTTATATATACTTACAATGTAAGTTACACATATGTTTATATGGCTGCCAATGTCTATAACCATCGTTTGCTAACGCGGCATAATTTATTAGCCTTTGCAAAAAAATTTCAGTAGAAGCAAAGAACTGAACCTTTGTCTACAGAATACACCAATCAATTTCTGTGAATTTTCTCTCCATTGCTGAGATGTCTTGTTTGATGAGAATCTACTTCCATTTGGATGTGTAGGGAAATCCAAGTTATTCAGTTTAATCGCCTGTGCTGTGGGCCGGTCGGAGTCTTTATAATGTGGGGCAGTGGGGTAAATTACGTAAATATGTCAACGGACGCTAAATGAAGATTACAGTTTTAGATTATAGTAAACTAGATGCGACCCGTGGCATAGCATACGCTGCAGACTTGCTCATACATAGTGCAAAGGAAAGGGGGAGAGCAGACACAAACTACATCACGAATCAACCTGAACAATGTGAATGAAACTGGGGGTGGAGAATCGCCGACGCATTGTTGGTCTTGAAAGATATGAAATGCGGTTTGGTACCTCCCCCCTCCCCACCATAACTTGCCAACCATAACTTGTGATCGGCTGTATACTTCTGAAGTATTCATTTGCTGAACTTATTGTTGAGGAGAGTGTATGACTATTTTTCCGTTACTGAGAACAACAGAGAACACGTCGCCGAAGTTATTAATAGATCTTGCGGGTCAAGTAATACGTCTTCAACAGTTTGTGGTCTGGGTTATCAACTCTTTAATGAATCCTTCAATCAACTCCTGGTTACATCGTCAAACTCACATTCGTCAAGTCAGCCATCTTGTAGTTCACCAATACACACTATTTTAGTTCATTCCCCAATCTACTTGTTAAAATATGGTAACACTGTAACTATGATAAAAAAATTAATCAATTGACACCCCGTTGCATTTAAGAATAGAGACGATAAAAAGCTAACGTTATTGTATTAGGCTATTATACATTAATTTAAATCAAATTATCCTGTAGAATCATTATTATGTTAGCTGGAGAACATCTCCATTAGATTTTTCATCTTGCCTTGTCACTAAGCTGAATGACCTGTACTGAGTTTTAAACTGAAACCACCGAAAGCATAGATAAACGTAGGACGCAATAATCTTATGTATAGAAGGAGCGTATGTAACAGATAAGATAAGTGACATGGAACTGGCCTCTGAACTGGTATATGCTATTCTTGAAGTAAGCTTTCTCACAGTTTTAACTGATGGAGTTTATGGAGCTAGGAATAACACCAACCCATGCCTGCACACATAACCCTGCATTTATACAACAAACTTTTGACTCTGTGCCCAATCCCTTCTTTTATAATAAGTAATAATAAAACTCAATGTGGTTCAATATGTAAAGCAACAATTCAAATTATTTTTTAAAAAAAGTTATATTAAATTAATACTACATAAATGTGGGAAGTCAATATTGTCAAATTCCTGAGATGATGGTCTGCACTCTTCTCAGGCCCTTCTGCAATAACCATATTAAGTATCCATGTGTGACTATTACAATAATAATTATCCTTAATGTGTTTTTGAGTGATCACTTTGTATTGTATTGGAAGTGTGAAGGGGTTAGGTTAACTTTGTGGGAGACTATATTTTACAGCTAGGGAAGAATTTTTAACGTGATTTCCTTTGGGAAAAATTGCGTTTATTATATATTTGAAATGTCTGTCCTGTCTGTTCAAGTTTTGAACAGCAACACCTCCTGAACCATACCAGAAAGAGGTTCGGGTCTTTTGCAATATGTTAAAGGAGGTCCCAAAGGATGTGCACAGGCCAAAAAATTACCGAAAAAGGTTTACTGGATTTCCTGGAAAATTAAAAAAAACGACAAAATATTTTGTCAATTTGTTGCCATCCACATCTATCGGATAGAAAGAAATGCCAAAGGGAGCTAATTAATATGTAGAACAATGTTGGAGAAGGAGTTTTTGAAAAATCTCTTTTTGTTTGACTCCCGTAATTTTAGCATCAATTTGTAGATAGCAATTGTTTTGTTTACTGTTATAATTATTGACTTGAAATAACTTTTAATGTAATGTAGAATGATAGTTAATGGGATTTTGTTGTGTGGTGCCATTATATTGACACATTCTTGGTATGACATAGCATGTGAGTGGATATGACCATACGTCATATTTTGTTTAGTTACTGATCTGAATTACTGATTTGAAACTACTTTTAATGTAATGATATCCTGTGAATAAAAAAAATCAGAAATTCTTTGTTGGAAATTGCGTTTATATACTCATTTTAGTTTTTATTACGTGTTTTTATTCGAAAGGAAATTTTTTCTCCCACTAAGAAGTAATAATAAAATTAATCTGTTGGTGGGGTGGGTTTAAAAAGCTTTTTTAAGAAAGCATGGCAAATGGACATAGGACAGCAATCTTTAACTGTACATTACAGTTCATAAAAAATTCAATGAACTTTTGTATTTTATTCCAGATAAATTTCAGGACGATGAATAAAGCTCACATAAAAAGAGATGAAAATTCGGGCTACTGGCCGTTAACTGTTGTTATGTAAATTTCAAACATACTTATAACGTGTAGGTCAGCTTAAATGAGCTTGCTTAATTCCAAGCTTTTATCAGCATGGACATTTGAAGAAATTGTAATGAGTGGGTAAGACCTATGGCTTGTTAGTATTAAAGATAGCTTTCTAGCTAATTGCTCCATACAAGAATAATACCAGGTACTTTTTCCATTGGTCTAGTTTTGTTATTTAAATTGTTAGCAAAGTCTAAAAAAAATTTTTTTAATGTGAATTAAGCAATTTATTCACAACATTAATCTTATCACAAAGTAAGTTGAAGATTAAAACAGTTAATGTTATAAAAATACAAGTTGAAGGAAAATATTTTCCTATTCGTATGTCTTAACATCATTTCAATAAACTAAAACTATAAGCTTTTAAATTTATAGTCTCCTTTCATGTTTGAAACAATTGTAACAATGCAAAACAAAAATATAAATTAAATAGATGATTGTTGCTTAAGTTCTTTCTTTGCCAAGCTAACAAATCTTAACAGAAGGAACTAAACTACAAACGTCTTTTTCACATTGGCACTGGAAAAGTTTTGAGGCAGATTTTTATAGTTTGAAATAATGTGGGAATTTTTCATCAGTTAATCTTTAAATCAGATTGTTTAAGACCTTAATCAAAACTCTTTAATAAAGAGAAGAAAAAGATGGACCATCTACAGCCTGTATGCCCATTATTATCCATTAGTGTTTAATACAGTCTGATCTAGCTGGAACTGTTTAAATTAATTTTTTTTTTAAAGAATGTTAATGCTTATCCTTACAATAGAGTTAAAAATAATTAAATATTAATTTTTTCTAAATATAAAAACACAAATATTAGAAAATGAGAAAGGTAGTCTTTTGTTTTTGAAGTTTAAAACTCACAGAAACAAATCATGAATCGTTCATGTGAAGTGAACTACTCTAAAAAGGATTACTGAAAAATAAATCCATACTTAAATGCTACTCAATAAATTAATGCTCATATTTTTGTTTCCATGCTAGATTGTACACAACAGCATAATAAATGTCTTAATAATTAACAGATTGCACCATTAAAACAATATTTGTGGGACTTCTTTTCAAGACGAGTTAATGACCAATTTTGGAAGGAGAGCTTGGAATGCAGTTGACCCAGCAGAAGCCTTGACTTTCACAACTTCCTGTAGTTTTTTCTGAAAATTTCAAGTATAAAAACAATATGAACATATGAAAGATTAGAAAAGCACAAAAACATATTGACAAGAGTTAGAACTCTATGAAATAAGTCAATAATTTAAATTCTGAAAGCCACAACAATAAAACAAATCAAAATTTTAAATTCTATTTTAAAACTTCACAAAAATGTATCACAGATGATCATCATTATTTTATCATAATTGAGAAACAAGAATTGACAAGAACATGCAGACTTGTATTGACAAGAACATGCAGACTTGTATTGACAAGAACATGCAGACTTGTATTATTCTCAATTTGACTAATGTAAAACGTTCATATGAAGGAGAATGTTACATTATTATTCTTATACATCCCAAGTTTTGTTGGACTGACCAAAATTTTGATGTCTGCTTGACCATTCTTTTGAGCCAGACCCCACAAATTGACTGTAAGAGTAGCCACTGATTGTTGGCTGAAGTCACAGGTTGTCAGCAAGACTGAAATTATCTCAATTATTAGAGAGCTCTGACGTTTGTAAAACTGTGGATACAATAGCTATTCTTGTTTCAATAAAAATCAGAGAAATACATAGTTATAAAAATTTAAGAAATTCATTGTTTATAATAAGTATCAGTGAGACAAAGATATGAGCAATCATATTTAATTAATTGAAATCTTCTAGCAAACAAAATAGAAAAATTAAATATGATGTAAAGCTAGCTCATCTGTTAAATATATTTTGAATCAACAGTCAGGACCCGGCACGGGTTCAAAACAGCGACAGTCAAAACAGCGATCGTCATAACAGCGACGGTCAAAACAGCGACTTCAAAACAGCGACTATATCAAAACAGCGACTGTATCAAAACAGCGACTGTATCAAAACAGCGACTTCATCACAAAGCTATTCTGGTCCAACCGTAAACCTAACACAGTGGTTCTCAACTTTTTGACACATAGACCCCTTTTTCATTTTCTAAACTTATCCAAGGACCCCAAATGAAAAAACTACATAAATGCATAGAGAAAAAATAAAACCTAAAACAATAGCAACATTTTGATGAAGTATTTAATGAAAATTATAAATTTTGATTGAAATAAAATTTAAAAGCAATTAATGACGCAGATTAGTATATGCTACATACATATGCACTTATTCATATACAAACAGCTGGTGAGTGAAATAAAATTGTATCAACAAAAAATTATAAATAACATTTAATTTGTCTTAGCTCCATAATATATAAAATGAATTAAAAGGAAGATTTAAAACAGAATAGAAAAGATGAAGGTTATTTAAATTATATCTCATTTTGATAAAGTATTTATTGAAATTAAAAGTTTTGTTTAAAATAAAATTTAAATCAATCCACTGAGGCTACGTATACACTCATTTATTCAAATACAAAAAAAAAAAAAC
>MUZC01001362.1:198704-224004 GCA_002072015.1 Radix auricularia
GGTGGCCAGACCTGTAGTAAATGACAGCCACTAGACCAGGGGTGGCCAGACCTGTAGTAACTGAGAGCCACTAGACCAGGGGTGGCCAGACCTGTAGTAACTGTGAGCCACTAGACCAGGGGTGGCCAGACCTGTAGTAACTGAGAGCCACTAGACTAGGGGTGGCCAGACCTGTAGTAACAGAGAGCCACTAGACCAGGGGTGGCCAGACCTGTAGTAACTGAGAGCCACTAGAATAGGGGTGGTCAGACCTGTAGTAACTGAGAGCCACTAGACCAGGGGTGGCCAGACCTGTAGTAACTGTGAGCCACTAGACCAGGGGTGGCCAGACCTGTAGTAACTGTGGGCTTCTAGATCAGGGGCGGCCAGACCTGTAGTAACTGTGAGCCACTAAACCAGGGGTGGCCAGACCTGTAGTAACTGTGAGCCACTAGACCAGGGGTGGCCAGACCTGTAGTAACTGTGAGCCACTAGACCAGGGGTGGCCAGACCTGTAGTAACTGTGAGTCACTAGACCAGGGGCGGCCAGACCTGTAGACTGTGAGCCACTAGACCAGGGGTGGCCAGACCTGTAGTAACTGAGAGTCACTAGACCAGGGGTGGCCAGACCTGTAGTAACTGAGAGCCACTAGACCAGGGTTGGCCAGACCTGTAGTAACTGTGAGCCACTAGACCAGGGGTGGCCAGACTAGTAGTAACTGTGGGCTACTAGATCAGGGGCGGCCAGACCTGTAGTAACTGTGAGCCACTAGACCAGGGGTGGCCAGACCTGTAGTAACTGAGAGCCACTAGACCAGGGGTGGCCAGACCTGTAGTAACTGAGAGCCACTGACCAGGGGTGGCCAGACCTGTAGTAACTGAGAGCCACTAGACCAGGGGTGGCCAGACCTGTAGTAATTGAGAGCCACTAGACCAGGGGTGGCCTGACCTGTAGTAACTGAGAGCCACTAGACCAGGGGTGGTAAGAACTGTAGTAACTGAGATTGAAAATATTGTTGAAGCACTATGGGTCATTAAACATGTTTTGGCAATCTTCTAGTAATCCTTGTAACACATCTTTCACAATTTGTACGTGAGCCGCAATGTGAACACAGAAGAGTGGCATGAGGCTGGCAAGCCATGGTTTGACCACCGTTTGTCTAAACTGAGTGATTCTCATGCATGAATCCAAAGCTAACACAAAGACAGCAGCTCCTGTGACATGATGCTAAGCTGTGTCACCCAAAGTGTATACTGCCATCAGCAGGGTTGGTCTTAGGCCACTGCAACCTATGGGGCCACAGTGGACCTGTGCTTTCATAGGCCCCACCTATCTTAATGTTCACTTATTATCCTTATTAATTCCTTATCCCTACCCTAACTGGGCCCCATGCAATCCATTTCGCATTCTAGGCCACATAGGGCCTTGCGAATTGCTAAGACCGGCCCTGACCATCACAATGTGGTGGGTTGATGTCAGAAACAAAAATCTAAGCCATTAAAAGTTAGTATTAACATTCTCAATGTGATACAAAGTGACACACCTTTATCAATTTGATACAAAGAGACACACCTTTATCAATGTGATACAAAGTGACACACCTTTATCAATGTGATACAAAGTGACACACCTTTATCAATGTGGTACAAAGTGACACACCTTTATCAATGTGGTACAAAGTGACACACCTTTATCAATGTGATACAAAGAGACACACCTTTATCAATGTGATACAAAGAGACACACCTTTATCAATGTGATACAAAGAGACACACCTTTATCAATGTGATAGAAAGTGACACACCTTTATCAATGTGATATAAAGTGACACACCTTTATCAATGTGATACAAAGTGACACACCTTTATCAATGTGATACAAAGAGACACACCTTTATCAATGTGATACAAAGTGACACACCTTTATCAATGTGATACAAAGTGTATCACCTTTATCAATGTGATACAAAGTGACACACCTTTATCAATGTGATACAAAGTGACACACCTTTATCAATGTGATACAAAGTGACACACCTTTATCAATGTGATACAAAGAGACACACCTTTATCAATGTGGTACAAAGTGACACACCTTTATCAATGTGGTACGGGTATTCCTCCTGGGACGCTGCTGACAACATGGCAAGCACACGTGTGTAGACAAGAATACGGGCATCACTGTTGGGCTCCCAAGTGTAATCTTGGAGTACATTCAACAGACCCCGTAGTAAATACAGGACCCCTGCCTCAGGATTATCCTTAACAAAAACGAACACTTGGACATGAGTGATGGAAAAATTTACTTACTTTAAATGTCAGGTGACATAAGCGTAACAGAAATTTCAGGAGTGCCGGGTTACATGACATTTAGGGGACAGGTGAAAGGAAAAGGACAATAAGTTGAAACTAACTTCTAGCTATTCCTAAGGTAAGAGTCGATGCTGCATTTACTACAAATAATATGTACCTTAAGGATTAACCAGAAATGTTAGCAAATGATTTCTTACTGGAGTCACTAAAAGTGTAGCCATAAAACTGTACAAAAACTCCAGGA
Source organism: Radix auricularia (assembly GCA_002072015.1). Classification (NCBI taxonomy): domain Eukaryota; kingdom Metazoa; phylum Mollusca; class Gastropoda; family Lymnaeidae; genus Radix; species Radix auricularia. The sequence goes on from MUZC01001362.1 coordinate 201,241, forward strand.
GGTAAGGTTCTGATGACCTTGACTTTGAATCACCATCAATAGTTTTCGGTACTTCTGGTATCAGAGATATGGCAGCTTTGAAGAAAGCATCACCTAAAATTAAATTATTTTTTTAATAGACTCATTTTTACGTTTTCTTAAGCTCTTTGTTTTGTTAGTATTAATAATGAGATGTAAGTAAGAATAATTTTGTATGGGTCCTAAATAAAGGTAGCATTGTTTATCTTTGAAAAAACACTGATTGAGTACTGCCACCTGGTGGTACAATGACAAAACTAGACTTATTAATAACCTTACCCTGAGAGTAACACTGATTGAGTATTGCCACCTGGTGGTACAATGAAAAAACTAGACTTATTAATAACCTTACCCTGAGAGTAACACTGATTGAGTACTGCCACCTGGTGGTACAATGACAAAACTAGACTTATTAATAACCTTACCCTGAGAGTAACACTGATTGAGTATTGCCACCTGGCCTGACAGAAGATAAAGCTGAAGTTGTGAGAAGATGGCTTGCAGGGAGGGGATGGTGATGAAGCAATATGCAGCACATGCCTGGAGGAAATCAGTGACATAAAGTTATTTTTTGTAAATACAGTGGAACCCACTTACCTCGAGCTCGCTTAGGTCGACCACCCCATTAAGTCGACGGTTTTTTTTGGAACCGCCAAATTCTCTCTTTGTCTTAGTATTTTCTCGTCGTTTAATTCGATTTTTTTAAGTCGCCGAAACCTCATAACACGAGCACAAAAAAGGTCAAATTTGCCACTTAACATCGGTTAACTCGATCCACATGACCAATCGCAAGCTTTTGAAAATGTTTCACCAGTGACTGCTGGTGACGTCACAGCCCACTTGCTTTTTGCTCTCAGCGCTGTGTTGCTTTTGGTACTATGGCAATGCGATCAGCTTGCTATGTGTGCTGGTGACGTCTTCGTCACAGCCCACTTGCGCTGAGACATGTGTTGCTAACTTAAATCGCCAGTTTCAGAGATGTGTTGGAGAATATTAAAAGTTTTTATCGATAATCGACGTTGTTTTTTATTTTAAATTTGTAAATTTCTGCTGTCAGTTGGTGCACATATACCTTCTGTTGTTAGCAAACATGTATGTACAATTTTATAGCATGCCGATAGCTTCATCAAACAAATAACGGCAATGCTGTTGTGTTAAAAAAAAAACTCCAAAAACACGTGCTTGAACATTATCATTTATTAACGCTAGTGATGGGACGATACCAAAATCATAGGCTGCTTACTGTAAGCAAGGCTCCCCAGATTTTAAAATATATAATATAACAGACTACAGACAGTTTACTCTCAATCTCCCAAACCATCGTTGTTGGTTAGTCCTATTAGCATCAAGTTACCGAAGGAATTGTAAGCTGAGGGGATCGTATGGAATAATAAAATGTACCGTGTGCAGTGTCCAAACTTGTCATTGGCAACCATTCATCTTTCAACCTCATTTTGACTATTACATGTACTGTACTACTGCTTTGTTCTCATTTTTTCATTCATAAGAAGTGGCCGTGTGCAAAAGCCATGTAACTATTGGCATTGGTTAGAATTAATTAAAATATGTCAAAGTTGAGGGTTCAAAAGGAGTACCTAATTTATTTGTGTACGTTTATATAAGAGGAGAGTTCGCTTTGTCATGAGTCATATATAGGTCACGATAGACCATTCTGAGTCCAGAAGAGAATGGTTCGGGGACAATGAGGGGATGTGTAGGTTACTTATTTGTGTAGCTTGTAAGGAAAATCAAGCAAGTCGCTTCGAAGGCACAGTATCGCTCAATCTGGGAATCACCGCAAAACGGCGTTATATTTAAACTTAAACGGTCTTTAAAAACGAACGGTCTTAACAACCTTAAGAAAGCGTGAAGAAATAGGGTCCCGACATTCCGATACGATTCTGATTAATCGTCCCATCACTAATTAACGCACAACACGTACATATAGAAATTTCAAGCGCATGTTAATATTTTGCCGCCATATTGGTTTTCGCTTTAACTCGATCATCGGTTATGTCGATGCCATTTTTCATTCCCCGACGCCGTCGACTTAAGCGGTTTCGACTGTAGTTTCAAACATTTATACACCAACAAAATCATTAATGTGGTTTTAATGTCATGTGCTTATTACTGTCCTTAACAAATGTCAATATAATTTAAAAAATTGCTCACCCTAACAAAAGCAGCAGTTTTACTAGAGTGATTTCCCTTCACTACTCTTCTTGTCTCCACAGCTAAGTTGTTCACAGACTAAATAAAATATGTTTAACAAAAAATTTAATCAAATTTACATACAGTTTTAACTGACAAGGTATTTATAAGTATTTTATGTCATTTAAGACATAATAATGCATTCATTTTATATCATTCAGCATTTCACCTGTTTAAATCAGAGCCCCAAAAATATGAAATTATTTATCAAATAAATATACAAAATACTCCCATGGTAGAAAGGGATTTTGGACCCTCTATAAATTAAACTTTTCATTTAACACAAACAGTAACTAAATAACATTCAATGATTCACTTTATTTTCATTAGTTAATTTAATTAGTGTAGTAAGGACTGAAACCAAGTTACTGAAGTAAGCCAGAAATAAATTAAAATTACTTACATGAATTAGTGTAATGAGGACTGCATCCAAGTTACTGAAGTAAGCCCGAGACTCAACATAGAAACTCAGCTGTTGTTCAAAGTCTCTTCCAAATTGGACCAGACGAATGAATCCACACAAGAGTTGACCAATGACTCGTTTCTCATCATCCAAAGTCAAGGCACTGAAAATATAAGGAACTGAGGAAGGTCAACATCCCTTGAGGTCATAAACTGAAACAACAATTTGCTATAGTTAAAGTATAGGTAAATTGAAGAGCTTAGTGCTAAAATTAATTAAATCACAAAATAAAAATTTTGAAACAATTCAGTTTTAATTTTTTTTTGGGTCTCTTAGAAGATATCATTTCAGTTTTTATGCTGTTCAAAAAATTGGACCTAGATACAATTTATTGTTTTCAACTTCATACCCTGCGTTTAGATTGGTCTAAACCAGGTGTTAGAAGTGAACTGTGTAGTTTGAATTTGACAAAGATGTGACTTATGTACTTTAATACTAGAGTCTCCAATTTTTAACAGCTATTAAAAGCCTAGAGACAAAAACACTAGTGTTTACAGCACATACACACAGTCTCCATTTTAAACCAACTCACTCAACAGAATCGTGCATGATTTTGCCAAGGAACATCATAGCATTGATAACAACTGGGTCATTGATGGCTGTGGTTTGATTTCTGAAACAATAACATATACCAACTTAGGTATCTTATTCCATCAACAGGAATGACTAAAATTAGATTAATAATGGGCAAGTTAGAGATCTTTAATTTATATTACATGCTGTATAATAAATAAATAGTATTGAAAAATAATAAGAGCTGAAAATGTTGCATAAAAAATTGTATGTTAAAAAACTTTCTCAAAATGTAGGAACACTGATGCCACATTCATTTCCTTCTCCCAGTGGGCAAACAATTTTTTAAATATGTCGTTTAGGGCTGTTATCGATTAAATTAAAATTAATCGTTAACTTTTGAAAGGTTACGGATTAATTAATCGATAATTTTGTTAAAGCTAAAAATATAGATGTATGACGTCATGAAACTGAAAATTTCAAGGGAAGTAATAAAAACAGGCAATAGACTTTTTTGTTTTATTGAGTAATTTTTAAAACATTGTTAGCAATAAAAAAATAAGTTTAAAAACGTATTAAAGCTTAGGCATTTGGATGAAAATTTCAAATTAATTTTAAAATATAAAAGTAATACAGCTGTATAAAAATTGTTTGATGATTAACAAAAACATAAAGATCATCTTTTATCCCAAGTGGTTCAAAAGTTATGATTTTTTTCTAAGACCTCATAATCACTTTTTTCGCTATGATGTTTTCCTTCATATTTTGTGCCCTTTTAAATTTTGTTATTGTTAATTAAGTAAAAACGATTTTTTTTTTATTTCACTGTCCTTATAAAACAGGTTATTTTAAAGTTTACACCTCATACATCCACTCTTAAATGGATAAGTTTATTCGTTAAAAAAAAAACAAACTATTATTAAATATTATCAATAATTAATTATTTATAAATAAATCTTTTAAAAAACATTTTCTTTCATTTTAATCGCTATTTTATCAATTAAAATAATTTTTATCGATAAAAAATGTTACCGATTAATCGAGAAATTAATTGCTATTACTGAAAAAATCCACAAGACAATAATACATTTTTAAGATCCTGGGCCAGTCAAAACTTAAACGCAGGCAAATTTTAGCCAGCTGGCCAGAATTCAGACAACCCTGGTTTAAGAGATGTCATTATTGTACATGTTTTGGGGGAAGATTGAGTAGAAGTGGGCATTTTATTTTTGAGAAAATTATTTGATTTAACGTTATTTAAAAAATGAATTTCTAAACACTTTTCTAGTTTGCCGCCTGGTACTTTGTAAGGCAGTAATTTAAATGTAGCCTATTAATTTTGTTAGGCATATGAAATTGGTTAACTGCTTGACATTATTGTAAAGTGTACTAGACAAAGGGTTCATAAATTATATCTCCTTATACAGTCACCATGTTTTTTTCTCCAATTTTTGTTGAAAATAATGAAGCAAACAATTTTTTTATTTGGTGAAGCTTACTTGTTAAAAGACTCCAAAATACACTTGCAAATCTCCACTTTGATGGATTCTTTTTGAAACATGTCAATAAAGGTTAAAAACTTGTCCTGTGAGAGAAAACAACAACACAGCAATGTTACGGACCCTCACATGACTTCTGACAGTCAGTCACACATGAATATTCAACTCAGTTACAACATCACTATTGACAGTAAATCATAAAGCAATGTTCAAATATTGCAGAGCTTGTAAAACTCAGTTACAACTCCACTAGTGACAGTAAATCATAAAGCAATGCTCAAATATTGCAGGGCTTGTCTAACTCAGTAACAACTCCACTAGTGACAGTAAATCATAAAGCAATGCTCAAATATTGCAGAGCTTGTCTAACTCAGTAACAACTCCACTAGTGACAGTAAATCATAAAGCAATGTTCAAATATTGCAGGGCTTGTCTAACTCAGTAACAACTCCACTAATGACAGTAAATCATAAAGTAATGTTCAAATATTGCAGAGCTTGTAAAACTTAGTTACAACTCCACTAATGACAGTAAATCATAAAGTAATGTCCAAATATTGCTGAGCTTGTAAAACTCAGTTACAACTCCACTAATGACAGTAAATCATAGTGCAATGTTCAAATATTGCAGAGCTTGTAAAACTCACAAGTGAGAAGAGAAGAGAGAAATCATGTTGATGAGCTAAAACTTTGCTGACAACAGACTGGAGTTGAGGGTAGAAGTCTTCATACGCCCGGTCGGGAGTCATGTGTTTGATTATGTCCCCTAGAAATGTGTTAATCTCCCTTTTCTATTGAAAAAATAAATATTTGATAATTCTTATAATGATAATAATAGTGCAATTTTAAATCATGAACTCATCAAAGATGATACATAAATAGTATAGACTTAAAATAGCATTTAATTAAATTGCGTCTTATATTGTTAAGTATTATTTACACTAAAAATATTGGCAATTATTTCTTCACTGGAAAACTTAACAGGAAAGTTTATTGAAGACATCTCCTATGATTGTCTACAAAATATACACAAACATGATGTTTGAGTATCAGTACCTGTGTGTACTTCCTATTTACCATTATAAAAATATATTTGATAACTTCATTCATTAATCGACTCATGCATTTATAGAGTCGCAAACATTTCTTGGATCATTGACATTAGTTAAATGAATTAGATCAAATAAATATTTTAGTATGAAAAAAAGGTACGATAGAAGTTTGAGTAAAGGCATCCTGAAAATTTAGATTTAAGTGTTTGAATAACAAAACTAAAAAACATGTTTTATGGTGCCTAATGGCAGAAACTGATTGAAAAGATGGTACTTGATTCGTAGGGAAATATTTTATTGGCATGTGTTCCAATGACACTGTACATATAGAGTTTATTGAGGTATTTGACAAAAACCCTAAACATCAGTATGAGACCAACTCAATAAAGAGAACAATGTAGATTCAATCCAATGTTATGAGTCCTTACCCCACAATGCTTGACAACAAATTCAATCCACACTTCTGCACATCCAATGTACTCCTGAAATATTTAACCAACTATCAATTAATTGTGGCATTTCAAAAGATTTAACTTTATTTTGTAACAAATAAATCCCATGTCAAACATAATATTAAAAACAATAAACATTTTAATAACATTTTTAATTAATAAAGATTCTCTCAATTTCTGCTAACACAAAACCTATAGCCATTAAAACTGATAGATGAAGTATTACCAAAAATTTGACTTTCTATAGAAACCCATTTAGAAAGTCAATCTCACAATTATCAATCTTGAATCTTAACTTTTATTAGACCAATGATAGGTACTGTCCTAATGTAATGGCTTCTTTTTTCTTATATTTCATTGTACCTTGAATAATTTTATTTAACCTATGATAGGTACCATCCTAATGTAATGGCTTCTTTTGTCTTATATTTCTTTGCACCTTGAATAAAATTCATTTTATTTAACCTATGGTATGTACAGTACTAATGTAATGGCTTCTTTTGTCTTATATTTCATTGTACCTTGAACCCAACCAATATGAGTGAAAAAAAGAGTGATCCACTTACTGATGGGTTTTTCAGTTTGACCACAGCCTTCCACACTTCATTGAGAACAGGAAGTCGTTGATCTTCAGGTGTTTCAGCCACAACCAGACACAAGCCGAGTGTACGGTACAGCAGATGCTAGAAATGGATATCAATATAATGCCAACTAATATTTAAAATTTACTGTAAAAATCCAACGTTTTTATAGAAAAATTATATTTGAAAAAATAATTAAATTTTTATAAAAACCTTTACTTTACTGGGCAAAACGACCAAAATCTTCCCTTACAGCTTTGGACAAAACAGCTAAAAGTGACATTCTTCAAAATATCATGAGTTTTACATTTGTTTAAAAATGGTAAAATCAAATACTTGATAATGGAAGCTACTTCCTGAAAGTTTTCAAGACTAAGGTTGAATTTTTCCATTTATTAAATCCTTGATGTTAACTCGTGGCGTCTAAAAGTTTGCTCGCCGAAAAAAGTTTGGATCGATTTTAACCCACTTCCCCATATGCTAAATAAATATTGAATATGATTATCAGTGACATAAGCATTAGTAACATGTTGACTTCATATCTTTCCAATCGGGAAAAAAGTGATCACAATTTTGTGACAATAGCTAGTAATAGCGAATGCAGCAGAAAATCTCAAACATCAAATTTTAAATATTTGGGGTCCTTCTTGGATAAACTTGAGATGCATCAGATAAAAATATAGCAAGTCTGAATTGCATTTTCTTATTTTTCTCTTTATTTCATATAAAAACAATGATTTTTTCACTAATGCAACCATTGAGGTCCTGTAACCAGTCTGCACAGAGAGAGAAAATGGAAAATATCTGCCAAGTAAAGAGCAGCAATTTATCAACAGATTAAAATATTTGAAATTAGAAAAAACAGTTTGAGCTTGAGATAATGTTTTCAAATTGTTGGTATGAAAATCCGCCCCCCTCTTTTCCACCCCCAGATCAATGATTTAATTGTGCGCTACTTTCCAGCGTCCAGCTGCCATAAACCTGGTCATGTCTGAGATATTAACTTACCTTAGGCAGACCAGTCCCCTCACAGTCTCTAATCATCTCTGTGAAGACAAGAGCTCTGTTGGCAATGTACTGGGGCTGGAATGCTGACATGATGGAGTTGATCATCAGGGCACTGCATGGAGATACAACATTAGAGCACTGTATGGAGATACAACATTAGAGCACTGCATGGAGATACAACATTAGAGCACTGCATGGAGATACAACATTAGAGCACTGCATGGAGATACAACATTAGAGCACTGCATAGAGATACAACATTAGAGAACTGGATGGAGATACAACATTAGAGCAGTTGATTGAGATACAACATTAGAGCACTGCATGGAGATACAACATTAGAGAACTGGATGGAGATACAACATTAGAGCACTGCATGGAGATACAACATTAGAGAACTGGATGGAGATACAATATTAGAGCACTGCATGGAGATACAACATTAGAGCACTGGATGGAGATACAACATTTGAGAACTGCATGAAGATAAAACATCAAAGCTCTGCATGGAGATACATTAGAGAACTGGATGGAGATACAACATTAGAGCACTGTGTGGAGATACAACATTAGAGCACTGCATGGAGATACAACATTAGAGCACTGCATGGAGATACAACATTAGAGCACTACATGGAGATACAACATTAGAGCACTGCATAGAGATACAACATTAGAGCACTGCATGGAGATACAACATTAGAGCACTGCATGGAGATACAACATTAGAGCACTGGATGGAGATACAACATTTGAGAACTGCATGAAGATAAAACATCAAAGCTCTGCATGGAGATACAGCATCAGAGCACTGCAAGGAGTTACTTGTTTATAAAGAAGCTACTCACTTATTGCAATGTTGCTTGCATCGATCGATGGTCTCATTGAGCAAAGTCTCTGAAGCTGAGTGAGCCAGACATTGGAGAATCCAGTCAAGTGCTGGAGAAAACAATGTCAGGTAGCGAGGCATCTCAAGTTTTTGGAGAGCGAGTGTGTTTTGTACAGTTTCACCCTGAACCTGGACATACATAAGAAAAACATATTTAAGTTTGGATGTAATAAGTGAATGTAACAAGACATTAAAAAATAAAAGATAAAAAAAAAGCTCAAAACCAAAAAAATAAATAATAAAAGAGACCATTTGAAAAAGGGAGACAATCCTTGGTAAATAGAATGAGAGAGGGCAGAAGGTCACTAGGGTTGGTGTAGCCCAGGGCAGTAGGTCATGGTGTCACCCCCTCACAACTTGCCCTAAAGATCTCTTCCGAGTCTCCTGGTGCGATATAATGGGAACCTACATAATTTTAAACTTTGATGTCACCCCTCGCTCACCCGGTGACCATATTAGAATATTTATCTTTTATATCCAGTGCTGATATACATATCCATTATATCCAGATACTCAGATGTATTGACTGACCTCACCAGTGGGAAAGTGCTGATATATGCATATATCCTGATACACTTATTCATTCACTGACCAGTGGGAAAGTGCTAATATATATCCATACATCCATGTTCACTATGATGTATTGACCGATTGACCAGTGGGTAAGTGCTAATATATATCCATACATCCATGTTCACTATGATGTATTGACCGACTGACCTGTGGGAAAGTGCTAATATATATCCATACATCCATGTTCACCATGATGTATTGACCGACTGACCTGTGGGAAAGTGCTGATAAAATCCTCAAAGCAACGAGGGATGTGCTCTTTGAACTTGGGAGCCACCAAAATCCCCACCTGAAAGTTCAGAAATAGAATTAAAAATAATGACTCAAAAATACAGTGACAGTCTCAAAAAGAATGTTTAGAATCCAGTATTTTATTTCAATACCTCAAACCTTTCATATCTAAATAACTTAACTAATGTGTATAACATCCCCAGCAATGCCCAATTATTTGTGTACATTTGTGGGGTTATTTTTACCACCGTCATAACTTTTCAATCTGTTAAACTCATAGCTTGTAACAATAAAGCAGTCAATAATAATAATGGCCACGGTTAAAGAGCATCATACCCTGCACAAGTAACACCTGGAATAGACAGCGACCAGGGGGTCACCTATTCCTCTGGACATGAGTGACAGTCGCAGTAAAGCATCGGAATACTCTCTAAATGGAACAAAAAGGAATATCACAAATAAATTATAAATAGCCTTAAATGAAAACTTTATAAATTGTGAAATTTTATTTCATAGCTTTGGCCTGATACAACACTAGAAATCTACAAAACAAATTTGAAACCTAAAAAACTATTTAATTTCTTTTTTTGAAATGATTTAGGTATAAAATGTCCCACTCCATGCTAATAATATGGTAAATTGACCCATTACATCCTAAGTGCATAGATGAGTTGGCCAATTACAAGCTAAAAATGCTTTGGTGGTAAGTTGGTCCATTTCATCCTAAATGTATAGGTAAGTTGGCCAATTACATCCTCAATGTATGGGTAAGTTGGCCCATTACATCCTCAATGCATTGGTAAGTTGGCCAATTACATACTCAATGTATGGGTAAGTTTGCACATTACATCCTCAATGTATGGGTAAGTTGGCCCATTACATCCTCAATGCATTGGTAAGTTGGCCCATTACATCCTCAATGTATGGGTAAGTTGGCCCATTACATCCTCAATGTATGGGTAAGTTGGCCAATTACATCCTCAATGCATTGGTAACTTGGCACATCACATGCTCAATCTATTGGTAAGTTGGCCCATTACATCCTCAATGCATTTGTAAGTTAAGCCATTACATCCTCAATGTATGGGTAAGTCGGCCCATTACATCCTCAATGTATGGGTAAGTAGGCCCATTACATCCTCAATGTATGGGTAAGTAAGCCCATTACATCCTCAATGGATTGGTAACTTGGCACATCGCATCCTCAATGTATGGGTAAGTCGGCCTATGCTAAATGTTTATGGTAAAAGTAAATCATTTATCATGCACTCAGTAATGGACTAAAGTTATGATGGGTGTAACATTCCCATACCAACTATGTCTTGACTTACACTTACCCTGTGTTTAAAAAGTTGTATGACTTTAGAAGTGCAGCCTCTACATATAAGCGAGGAATAAGCTCCCTGATGGAGGCAATTTTGAAGAACCAGTTTCGACATGTTTCTTTTGCAGCTTCTGGCACTTCATCAGATGTGAAGTTGGCTATGTGAGTAAGAAACAAAAACATTTAATCTCCTAGACACAACATGTAAATTATTTATTCTACTGTTAAGCTTATGATTTAGCAAGGATAACTGTGCAGAGCTCACCAGAAAGTCTATGTGGCCTTGAAGATCCTGGCAACGAGGATTGAGCCTTGTCCAGCAGACGTTCATACACCAGACGACCTGGAAATTAGAAATAGGCATATTGAATCATGGGTAAAAAGCCTCTCTGCTTTTTAGCGCATTTTCGAGAAGTCGAATGCGCTATTGCACCCGTTTTGTCCGTCCGTCCGTCCGTCTGTCATCACCCTAGATCTCAGCATCCATAAGTCCTAGACCCATGATGTATATATGTTTTTTGTATGTCCTGACCTGCCATTTGTGCATCAACACTCAGTTACTCGATCCGTTAAAAAACCCCGTTAAAACTACCAAAAAACAGTGCGAATCGAGAGATAACACTGGCGCAGGCAACGGCTGCCATTGCCGGAAGTCTTAGTATTATCAAAAGTATTCGTTTTTTTTTTGTTGACGTCATTAGAATATGTGTAAAAGTTTAGAGAGTTTTACGTCATCATTTGTGGTATATTCATTACACAAGAAAATTCATAAAAATATGTCTAAAATCTAAACACAATTACTGATAACTACATAATGCTGATATCTAACATAAGTACTGATACATAATACGAAAATGCGCTAACACGTCCTGAGTTCCAAAAGGGACCAGGCTTAACATGATTTTTTTTTTTACAACTTCTTTTTATTATCTAAAACCAAATAAGACGGTCGTAAGGGCTGGTGTGTTTAGAGTTCCCATTTCTTGCTGCTTATCCTCTTAAGTTTGTAAAAATAAAACAGGAGACAGATCTCACTGGTGGTTTAAGATATCAGAGCATCTTGGTGCTTTGGATAAAATGTCTATGTAAGCAGATTACAGTAGTATTATTGATTCCAATATGATCCAAGCAAGCTGAGAGATATGCAATTTTATTGCGATATGAAGATAAAAATCACCAGATTTATTTGAAGACACAAAAGCTATTTACAATGTTCAAATTGGTTTAACCAGGGGTCAGGAAACCATGGCTGCATCTGGCTCTCAGACAAATGTCCAATTATGAAAAAAGCGTTTACTCAGACTGAAAATCCTACATGTGGAGGAAAAGTCAGCAGTCCCGAGCCTGCGCTCTTCATGGGGCTTCCTGGAAAACCCCCTCAGCTCTCTGGCCCCCTAAGAGACGTAAAAGCTGAGAAGTCCCCCCCCCCCCCCCCCCACCCGAAGCTGTCGCTTCTAGAAACGACCACCTGGGCGTCCAGGACACAAGGTCAAAAACGCCTCCTATTAAGTTGATCTCCCAAGGGAGGGGTGGAATTTTCCCTACTTCGACTCGCTATCACTTCGGCGCCACCCCAGAAAAGCTTACGAGTCTTAATGGTTTGTACCGCCGCAATGCAGAGTACTTTAATCTACATATTAATTCCATATTTAAAAAAAGCATAACAATGTTATCAAATAGATTTCAGTAACATAATTATTGTATTTTTAGTGTTGACATTACATAAAATGCTCACATTTACTTGAATTTTAGTTTTAAACATAATGTATGGCTCTCACAGAATTAACTTTTCAAAAGATGTGGTGTTAATGGCTCTCTCAGACAAAATGATTCCCGACCCCTTGTATAAACCATCAACGGACTAAGTTCAGGTGACAAACTAAATAGAACAAACAATTTTAAAATACAGAAGATTTATGAAACATTTTTAAAAAAAACTAATATAGAAAGTAATATAGAAAGTAATATTACCAAATGTATCCAAAATATCCGTGATCAACACAAACTTGCTTGGATAGAAGGGAATCACTGAGACATCAGCAAGTAATTTGGAACACTAAAATTGTACCAGAAATAGTAGTACAATATCATTACATCATTCACCAAGTAAAAATGGGTAAAATATGGTAACACTGAGCTGTTGATAAATATTAAATTATTTAAATCTCATTAGAGATTTAAATAGATAGAAAATTAAGTTGAAAGGCTGATTAAAAAACAATGCTTTATTAAATGAATAACTATTAATAATTTGTATAGACAGGTGTGAAAACATATTTCTAAAAGAAAGAATGTAAGATTTGAATGCTCACAAACTGCATTTAGTCAGTACAAAATGCCAAACAAACTTTGACATATCTACAATATGTTGAATAAACTTAAAATCCACTATCTGTCGAAGAAATTTAGCATTAATGTCAAGGCCTTACAAATTGTTTCATTTTCATTAAAGATTCAGTACAATTGAAGATGGCACGTCTTGTCTTGCAACATGCCACAGTTGTAGGGCAATAACTCCATCTGGTGTTTTGAGTAAAAATCTTATATATTACAGACGCTCCTTCTGTACAGAAGATTATTGCGTCCTACATAAAAGTAACAATAGTTGTAGGGCAATCACTCCATCGGGTGGTTTTTAGTAAGTATGCCATTCAGCTCATGCAGTGTGAGTGCCAATGTAGGTTATTGTTGATGGAAACTCACCTGAAAGGCTATTTTTAAACTAACCTGAAAAACTATCTTTAAACTGATCTGAGAAGCTATCTTTAAACTAACCTGAAAGGCTATCTTTAAACTAACCTGAAAGGCTATCTTTAAACTAACCTGAAAGGCTATTTTTAAACTAACCTGAAAGGCTATTTTTAAACTAACCTGAAAGACTATCTTTAAACTAACCTGAAAACCTCTCTTTAAATTAACCTGAAAGGCTATCTTTAAACTAACCGGAAAGGCTATCTTTAAATTAACCTGAAAGGCTATCTTTAAACTAACCTGAAAGGCTATCTTTAAACTAACATGAAAGGCTCTCTTTAAACTAACATGAAAGGCTATTTTTATACTAACCTGAAAGGCTATCTTTAAATTAACCTGAAAGTTTGAAAGGCTATCTTTAAACTCACCTGAAAGGCTATCTTTAAACTAACCTGAAAGGCTATCTTTAAACTAACCGGAAAGGCTATCTTTAAACTAACCAGAAAGGCTATCTTTAAATTAACCTGAAAGGCTATCTTTAAACTAACCTGAAAGGCTATCTTTAAACTAACCTGAAAGGCTATCTTTAAATTAACCTGAAAGGCTATCTTTAAACTCACCTGAAAGACTATCTTTAAATTAACCCGAAAGGCTATCTTTAAACTAACCTGAATGGCTATCTTTAAACTAACCTGAAAATCTATCTTTAAACTAACCTGAAAGGCTATCTTTAAACTAACATGAAAGGCTATTTTTAAACTAACATGAAAGGCTATTTTTAAACTAACCTGAAAGGCTATCTTTAAATTAACCTGAAAGTCTGAAAGGCTATCTTTAAACTAACCTGAAAGGCTATCTTTAAACTAACCGGAATGGCTATCTTTAAACTAACCTGAAAGGCTATCTTTAAACTAACCAGAAAGGCTATCTTTAAATTAACCTGAAAGGCTATCTTTAAACTAACCTGAATGGCTATCTTTAAACTAACATGAAAGGCTATCTTTAAACTAACCTGAAAGGCTATCTTTAAATTAACCTGAAAGTCTGAAAGGCTATCTTTAAACTAACCTGAAAGGCTATCTTTAAACTAACATGAAAGGCTATTTTTAAAATAACCTGAAAGGCTATCTTTTAACTAACATGAAAGGCTATTTTTAAACTAACCGGAAAGGCTATCTTAAAACTAACCTGAAAGGCTATATTTAAATTAACCTGAAAGGCTATCTTTAAACTCACCTGAAAGACTATCTTTAAACTAACCTGAAAGGCTATCTTTAAATTAACCTGAAAGGCTATCTTTAAACTCACCTGAAAGGCTATCTTTAAACTAACCTGAATGGCTATCTTGAGAGCTTTAACTCTGTGATCACTGTCCCAAGCAGTTATCAGAGCTTGATTGAGTTCTTCTATTCGTTTTACATACTCCTGCTGGCTGAGATTTAACATCTCCTTGACAGAGCCCTAGAATAAACACCTTAAGTAGTAAGTAATGAAAAAACACCTTCAATAGTTAGTACTAAAAAAACCTTAAATAATAAGTACTGAAAAAACCTTAATTAGTACAAACATTTATTAACTTTCCATTTTTACTTCAAAATATTTACAACATAATGTCCTTGAATATGACTATATTGGGACGGTCATTTTTATAGAGGACTTTAAACTTTTGAATTATTGACAATAATAATTTGTGTGGACATCAAAAGAGATAAAATTGAACAAATGTGATAAAAGAAAACCTATCTAAAAAAAATTAAAATATTAATTTCACTTTGACATGCAACATAAATATTGGATACATCTTAATGTTTATGTTTATATTAAAAATTAATTTTTGGTATGTAAATTTTTTTTGGTAAAAACTTAAGTTTTTTTAAAAACTATAAATCCTTTATATATGAAACATATCACCGTGTGTTATCTGGGCTGCGCAACAGACTAGCTTAAACATTTACAGATAGGGAAAATATAATAAAAGCATGTTGAATGAAATATGCATTGTGCGACAGACTAGCATAAACATTTACATGAAGATAGAGATAATCCAAAAGTTAATTAATTTAATTACCGTGCATTAGATCTATGCGAAATTTTTAAAGATTATTTTTATCGTAGCCACGAGTCTTCCTGCAAAATTTCAGGTCCATAGATACCAGGAAGTGGGTTAAAAATTGATCCAAAGTTTTTGTGACAAGCAAAGATATGCTATGAGTTAATTTAAAGGATTTAAAATAGCCTTGACCTCTCACCTCTTCAAAATCATCCAATTGTTCCAGTCTGTTCCTGACCTTGTCACTGACTGTCCCTGTTGTCTGAGACTGGGTTTGTGTCTTGATTACAACTGGTTGAAACAAAAATAAAATATGGGATATTTTACAATCAATTCATTTGAGTGCGGTTTATTTTAGAACTTACATCAAAATTAAAAGATGCTGAAAAATTGTATTTCAACTAGTGTACCCAGGAACACGTTACAGTGCAATTACTCGGGTAGTAAAATTGCGCCCGGTTAACTGTGAAAATTTGGCTGCAAAAGTAACCAAACTGCTGCTCAGAGCCAATGCGGCTCTTCTGTATTCTTATTGCAGTTTGCGAACAATTTATCAAAAGAAAACTTTTTGTTTGAAATCTAGGATGTGTTATAGGTTAAAAACGAAACGCTTAGAAGAAACATCTGTCAATGTATTTTCATAAACCTTTTTTCTATGAACATGAAATTCAAAATCGCAAACAGAGAAAGGTGGTTTTTTTTTAAGAATTAAAAAAAAGGCAAACATGACTGCACTGCCAAGAATAAGGATGAACTGCATAGAAATGAAAGAGACTTTGTTTTGTGTTGTAAATAATAAAAAACTTAGCTTTGAAATACATCGACAACATTGAGTTACTGATTGAGACCAGCCAATGTTGTTTATCTAAACCCACCACTCCTATAACACCCGCCCTTTCCATTTGCCTGTGTTCGTTTTAACATGGGTTTACGCTTATTTTTATGTACAAAGTTGTCAGTTTTTAAAGTTAATAAATTAAATAGTTACTAACAATGTAAGATAGGTAAGATGTTGGCCGCGTGGAATCATGCCAAACAAGTTGACAGAGACACAGCAAAATGCAAGCTTTGCGATGAAATTTTGTCAGGTAAGGGTGGCAACCCTTAACCAGCATGATCAAATGCCATTTTGCCGCTATGTCTAAAGTGGGTGTCGATAAACCAACTGCTGTATCACCCAGTATTCTAAACTGTTTGGTGCATTAACATTCACAATACACTATTCCCTTGCTATTTGCGGAGAGGGGGAATGTTCTTTAAACCCCCACCCCCGGAAATGTGGAAAAACCACAAGTATGGTGCAGTTTTAAAATGCCTATGTATGACATTATATAGGGTACTAAAAGCTTCCCAAACACTTTCTAAAGACAACCTTACTTATTAATACAGTAATAATGCAATAATAGTGCATGCAGTTATTTATTTCACCAATGTAGTAATGATAATGAAAACTCATTTTAATTTTTTACTGCAATAATATTTTAATGGAAAAGAAACAAAAGTACAGAAGGACAGCAACACTGCTTAGCTTAGTTACCCATACTGCATGGTAAAGTCATTTTCTATGTGTACCACATATGTTTTAGAAATGACAGAAAATGGAACAAATTTAAAGGCAAACTTAAATTAATTCAATATGCACAGTTCAGATAATAATAATACAGTATAGTACAGTGCAATAGGGGCCGCAAACGGGACCCGCAAATAGATGAGGGTATACTTTAGTATGTTACTGGAATCATGCCGTTGTCTACTGTATGACATGAGGTGCTTGGATTGTGGCTTCCAATCTTTTATCAAGTGTACATGGTCATTTGTATAATTACCCATTTATAAAACAAGAATCTTTTTAATCTATCAATCAGATGCACACAAATGCTTAAAAATTTCTCATTTACATAAAATTTCTCTCACCTTTTTCTTGGTCTGAAGGTGACAGAAAGCTTGTTGTAATTGACAACTTCTCTGAAGTGGTGTATCGAGCTAAAATGCCAGCTTTTTTCAAGGACCATGGCTCAAAAGTCTCACTGAGGCTATTACCGCCATCAACTTCATCCAACTTTGATACCTGTAGTTGGTATAATGATATATCCTAAATGCAATTTTAGGAACAAGTCCAGTATTTGAATAATTTAATAAAAGTTTATATTCAATTGCATCAAAGTTTCTTTTTTTTTTAAATATTTTTTTTCTTCTACATTTATTTTTAAAACATTCTAAAGATCAGAAAAGTGATTCATGTTTGTTTATCATTTAAAGCTTTTGAGTAAAATTTTTTATTAATTTTGACATCAGTACTTTTATACTATCTGCTCTGCTTGTTTTGCCAGATGGTAATGAATCGCTTTTCAGTATCCTTGAGAGTGGATCTAGACCTTCAAAGTCTGCACTAATTCCCCCACTGAGTGGATCTGACATGCCCAACGGGTCACCAACAACACCTTTAGATGCTGATGAAGTGGCAGGTGCTTTGCTGATTTCTTTTCTATCAACAGACTTTTTTACTTCAGTCACCTAATCATACAAAATAAAAGCAAAATAAATTTCCACCTATTGAATCAAGAGTAAAGCTCAAAAGTTTCAGTTTATTTAAGAACATTTGTTCAATATACTTCAGAACCAGCCAAGCAATAACTGATTGATTTATTAAACTGAAGGGAATTTGAAACGGTTGTGTCTTATTGATGTGCATGAAATTTCAAAAGCTTTATGGGACTTTTTACTTAATTTTTTTAAAACAATTATTTAGACCAGGGGTCTCCAAACTGCAGCCCACGGGCTAGATGCGGCCTGCGAGGTCCTCTCATTTGGCCCCTGGAGACCTTTTAAATTTAAAAAAAAGGATACTATTTTAACCTGTAGTTTACCACAAAACTGTTTATAGTCGGCCCCAAACTGATGTTTAACAGTTAATGTGGCCCTAAGGCAGAAAAGACCCCTGATTTAGACTCTAATTTAAGGCATCTTGATTAAGGCATGTCTTAGGACTTAAACCTACTTCTTAAACATGATTAATAAAAAAAATTTAAATAACCTATGATAAAATAGTCTTCTCACAATAAAGTTATTTTGCTTGTCTTAATATGACTATTTCAAAAATGTATCTATAAGATTTAATGGAATTTTTATACACAAATTTCAATACAAAATAAAGTCTAGTCACACACTTCCTTAAACTGAGATTTTTAAAATGTTTGACATCATTTATGACATATAGATTATATGTAACTGATATAAAAATCTATGTTTGATGTTGGATGCTCCCCACAAGTATTAATGAGAAAAAGGTAAAAGCAAAGAGACAGATGTGGCCTATATATAGTATTTTCGGCTGCTATCTTAGTTTTCTTTTCTAAATAGACAAATAAACCTAACACAGACAATAAAACCCCAACTTTTATTAATTTTATGGATAGAAATTATTACACTTATTCACTATACTTAATGTTTTGTGTCATAAAATCTTAACACAGTCTTATCTTATCTGTTACAGACACTCATTCTATACAGAAGATTATTATGTCCAACGCTTTCTATGGCTTGCGTTTAGTCCGCATTCTTGTTAGTGTTTTAAATGGAATAAGAAAGTTGTTTTTATCCTTATGTTTATCTGAGGGTTGTATTAAGTTATCTTTGTGTTGTATTTCTAAATTAGGATTAATTGCTTTGTATAAAATTTCTACTTTACTCTTGGTTCTTCTATTGTCCAGTGTTTCAAGGTTTAATGATTTAACTTAAGGTGTTGTCAGTTTTTAATAGTCTCCAGTAATGAATCTGGGAGCTCTTTTTTGAATTTGTTCTAGTTTCTCAATGTTTTCTTTGGTGGATGGGTCCCATTCAGAAGAAGCATATTCTTGAACAGGTCTTTCCAAAGTAAGGTAGCCTTTTAGTTTTATATCTCTATTAGTCTATTACATTAGTAAAAGTTGACATGGGGATTACATGATATTTTCTCATTTATTATGACTCCTAAATAATTTGAATCTTTAGTTTGGTTAGTTCTTTTCCATGAATGAAATATTTTGAATTTGTTTCTTTTTCTTTGTTACTCTTAACAGTTGACACTTTTTGGGTGCTAAGAGTACTAAGACATACTCCAGTTAGTTTCCCATTTTATTCATTCATCTTAGTCTTTTTGTAAAATTTTGCATTCTTGTTCTGATTTAATTATTCTATAGATTATACAATCATCACCAAATAACCTAACTTTTGTTCCTGTTGAGATGTTGTTGGGTAAATAATTTATATAACTAAAAAAGGGTAAGGGATCTAGCACAGTTCCTTGTGGAACTCTGAGTTAACATTTATTGGTGCAGATTTAGATCCATTAATTATTAGTTTGCTCCCTACCCAAAAAGAAGTTTCGATCCAATGATGTAAGGCAGTGCTTCTCAAACTTTTTAGTATTGCGAACTGGTAGGAATGTTTTCACTGTATCAGGGACTGGTGACCTATTTTCCCTGTACTGACGTGGTAGCGAAATGTCCCTTCTTGGTAAATTTTGTGGACCGGCATTGATGGCATACGGACCACCACTTTGAGAAGCACTGATGTAAGGGACCTGAGATTCCAAAGTAGTTAAGTTTTATTAAGCAAACTAAGGTGGTGAACTACGTCAATGCCTTTGTGAAGTCTAGAAATATTGCATCTATTGGATCATTATTGTCTAAGACTTTTGATAGTTCATTTATTAAACCTATTGTGTTTCACATGATCTGTTATTTCTTAAGCCGTGTTGATGTGGGCATAGGGCATTATATTTGTCTAGGTGGCTAACTGTTCTACTATATGTTATGTGTTCTAATAATTTACAGGTGATACTAGTAAGTGATACAGGTCTGTAATTACCTGGGTCTGATTGATCACCTTTCTTAAAGGGTGGAGTTACGTTAGCTAGTTTCAAACTGGGACATTTTACCATGGTTTAGAGAGGCTTTAAAAAAACTAGTTGATCGCACCGGTTCTTTTTCATCTAAAAAAAATATTCTAAGCAATAAAATTTCACCCATTAATCAGATTAAAATATAAATTATGAAGGATGACCCACTGTGATAGCCTTGAGGGGATGTGATGTGGCCGGCACTGCCACGGCCTCGGAAGCTTTTGTCTCAAAAGCATAATTTCGTGGTCGGGGAAACCTGTTAGATGAAGTCGTTATTTTTTTAAAATTTAATAATTAATTGATAATAAAACATATACAGTATAGCAGCACTGTAAATTGTTATGGAAAATAAAGGTCTAATAAGCCAAATCATTTATAATTAATAAGAAACATTTGAGCTGCAATTAAAATTCTATTTCTCTCATTTTTTTAAGGCTGTGGCTATTGGTACTCAACTACCAATAGCTTTTAGAGAGCTATTGGTTCACTATTAATTTTGCACTAATTTTCCTATTTGAAAGCAGATTTTTTAGCATTTAACTAGGGAATTTAAGTTCAAAATAAACTAAGTAGACTATTGGTTCCTTGCTCATGGTTTATCTGTACTAAGGGACTGGCTGCGGACTCCGTGGCCACAATAATCATTCATGAAAAAACTTAAGATGAAGAAACTACTGTTTGCAGGTATTCTAATTCACAAAATTTCTGGCTTCTTCTGACACGGGAAGTTAGAGAAATAGTGATGAGTGTGTGGGGGCTTTGACTTTTAATTTTATTAGTATAGTAAAGATTTTATAGTTTCTCGGTAAATATTTAGATAATTTGAGAACCTCAATTTAAAATTGAAGCAACAGATAATTATGAATTAACACTTCCCGAACATTACACTCTATGATTACCTACTTAAAAGTAATCAAACATGACAGAGCCATAATCGAAGCATTTTACTTTGGTAATTTGTTTTCAAATTTTATATTTAATTTTGTTTTATTTTTAAAAAATTTGCCAACTGTTCCAAAGATTTCTTGACTATTAAGACCAAGAAAATCATTTTTACAATTCCCAACTTTTTCCCAGTCAATCCTACACACTACTGTGTGACCAGAAAAGCTTGATGAACTTGATGATAATGATAACGGTATCAAAATATTATTTGTATCTTACATCAGAAGCTAAAAGTTTATAAGACTTAGTTGAGTACCAAAAATGCCAATGCCAATAGCCAATAGCTCTGTTCAAGTAATTAGTTGTCTAGTACTAGTACTAGTACCAAAAGACACTTCCTTTTTTAATTAGAAAAATCAGCTAAATTGATCATTGATTGATAGGCTCTAATAATATAATACATAATAATATCTATAGACTATAGACACTGAGAGTTTGGTCATTTGACTTGTGTGATAATTGATTGTTATTGATATTGTTAATAAATATTGTCACTAAACATAAGCTCATACTCATTACTAATAATAATAATACACTAATGACTAATACTAATCTAATGACAAACGAGTTCATTAAATAATAGCAAAAATTAAATAGTACAAGTATAGGCATAGGACACCAAAACAAGTCTTAGCCTTGCCTTATAACTTATAATTTAATAATAACTAAGAGCCCTGGACTTTTAGAGTACGGAGTGTCTACTGCTACGACAAAGTAACGGCAGACAACCCGCGCGGATGTGGCTGGTGCTACGACATGTCGTAACGCCAGCAACATCCGCCCGGGTTGTCTGCCGCTACGACAAGTTACGACATGTCGTAAACAATTTTCTGTATTTCAATTATGCTATTACTAATACTTAAATACTAAACTATAGTTCTCATAATGAAATATCATCATCACTAGATAAGCTTATTAATGAATTTTAAAGGTTTAAAAAAAATCTAGATTGAGCCATTAAATGAAAAACAGTTATAAATTTAAAAAAGTACACTTTCTCATCAGCTTCGCTAGATCAAGTGGTAGTCCGGTTGCTTCGTAATTGATATGACACTGTCGATAGCGGGATCGAATCCCGCTGCCGTCATGTTTTGTTGTTTTTTTTTAATTTCTTTTAATATTTTTTTTTAAAACATCATGAGTATGCTGATAATTTTTGTTATTATTCTGAAAAGAAGATACATTGACTAAATCTGTTAAAATAAAAAATATTTAGATTTTAGACAAGTCGTAACACTAGCCAATCCACATATGCTTGGCTAGAGTTACGACATCCGGTCGGGTCGTCTGCTGCTACGACAGTCTTAAAAATGTGTTATGTGCTTACTTACAGTTACGACTAAAGCTGTATTTAATTATGCTAATGGCTAATACTATTTTTTT
>MUZC01001362.1:231744-245417 GCA_002072015.1 Radix auricularia
CACCCCCCAATTTAAAAAAAAATTGCTTTGTAGCTTTTAAGTGTAGTGTCGTCGTCGCAGCAATGGCATTGACGTATTATTCTGTTTAAGGATATGTCAATGTAACACTTAACAAAAAAATACATCTCCACTGTTATATTTTTAAAATTTAAATAAATATATGATTATATTTTTAATACAATTTTCTAATAAATATTTTTTAAATTTTAAATTATTTATCTAAGCGAGTGCCGCCTTCTCAACTAAGCTTGATGAACCAAAATATCCAACTGGGCAACACAAAAAATAATAACTTTTAAGAAAAAAGATTTCTCCATTGGCATGCAACAATGGCGCCGTAAATCACAGAAGATGCATGAAATATACAATTTTTTATTTCGTATCAATTATAAAACAGTAGTTTAATTGGAACAAAAATATAATATTTTAATGTTAAAATATATTTCATAGTAAGTTAAGTTGATTTTTTTAATTTTAAACCACTCGAAAAATAATTTGCGCTAAAATAAGAAATTACCGTCTATAGCTATACTCTATACCTAACCCAAACCCTAAAATCTTCAATTTTCCGATAATTCTAAAGTTCTAAAGCTATACCTAACCCAAACCCTAAAACCTTTCATTTTTTATAATCGTTTCAGAATTTATAGAACTTTCTTTTACAGCAACCGGTAGCGTCGTGACGTCACGGTCGACATACTTCGTTTCAGCCCATCTCACGCTTCGGAAGTCTTATAAGACTACACAGGGCCCCTGGCTCCAACTGACAATTACAATTTATTTATTTTATTTAACAATTCAAACTCGTCAAACTTGTGCTCTTTCCAGCCAGCGTCCTTAAATCCTAAAATAATTGCAATCGGCTAATAGGCTAATATAAGACTGGGTAAATCCGACTTGACATTCCCAAAAGCCTTATATAGCAATTAACTCTGTGTTCTCTTCCTTCGTTATTTAAATTTAGTCTAATTTAGAATTTAGGTTTAAGTTTAGTTTTTTTTTTATTATTATAATTTATAATTTTTATTTGTTAAAATAGGGTTAGGTTTAGATTTAGACTTAGACAGTTTAGTTGTATTATAATTGTGAATTTAGGGTTAGGTTACTTTTAGAATTTCGATAGTTGAATTCTCCAATTTCTTTGTAACGCGGCATAGCATCAAAGATGGCAGCCATGTAGTGTGGGAACGTCAAATATGATTTTACCTAAGACTGTAATAAATAGTCAAATAGTATATTGTGGTTCCTTGCTCATGCTTTTTCTGTACTATGGGATTGGCCTTCCTGTAAAAGCGAAGTATGTCGACCGTGACGTCACGCTCATGGCAGCCTTCTTTGTTGTTATAGCACGTCCTTTAAAAAGCTTTAAAATTAAAATTCTATAGCCATAGCTATACCTAACCCAAACCCTTAAACCTTCAATTTTCCGAAAATTCTGAAACTTTAGTCTAAAGCTATACCTAACCCAAACCCTAAAACCTTCCATTTTTTAAAATCCTTTTAGAATTTATGGAAATAATATAATAAAATCACGAGAAATAATTTTACAAGTCGACCACTTTTTTTAGGGTAAAAAGTTGACAAAGGCTTAAAATGCAAAAAAATGTCAATTTTGTCATTTTGTGTTAAAAAATGTTAACATTTAGTCTGGGGCCGTTTTGATGGGTCGCACAGGACTCTTATCTCTGGGTTATAATCCTAATGCAAGACTAGACATAGGCGTAGGACGCAATAAACTTCTGTATAGAAGCATTTTATGTAATAGATAAGAAGTTAAAATGACTAGTATGACTAGTGGTTGTTACCGGTAACTGACTTTAACTACCATAAGTTGGTATAACTTATTTTAGAGTTTATTTTTTGTTGTGTTATGGCAGCACACAAGAGCCAACAAGCGAGTGACAGTGACATCAAAGCGCCTTCTTATTCCAGTATATAAATGGCATACGCATTATCACTGTTAATGGCGTTCAGCTGAGGAACAATTATAAAAATTTGCTTGGTACAAGAACTAACACACAGTGACAGAACATGACGATGTCAAAATGTGAATAATAGTAATAATAATCAATGCCAGAAGTGTTATTATTTATATTACAAGAGGAAAGATACCAGACTGGTCCTCAAATTTTCTTTTGATCTTTTGATTTAAAATCACCACATTAATACCAAATTTTTAAATTTTTTTAAAACATTTATTTTGTATGGGTTGGTCGAGAAGTATAATGAGTGTAGAAATTCACTGTTATGATGTCAAAAGATATGAAAAAGATCAGCGGTGAAATCACAGGTGCTTTGATGTCACCATACAAGGATGCAAGCTCAAAGTTTGATACATTCTCTTTGTTTGTTCTCAAAAAATATGGGAACATGGAAGGACAGGGGTTGTTTATTTTTTCTTTTTTTTTTTTTGAACGGTTAAGCAGTCCTCAAAAACAATTAGTTGTAACAGCCTTAGTCGAGCAACTTTGAGTAATATTTGGTCAAAGTAGGTACCCTATGCACAGCTCTATTAGTCAACATTTAAATTTTCTCTCCTCCCATGCTGTATTTTCTACAAATTTGAGGGGTTATTATGAAATTCAGCTGAAGAGCTGATGCATAATTGATAAGAAAATTAAGCATTTTTTAAAAATGATAAAAAGAAACGGAAATTTATTTCTGATGACATTCTTATTTTTAACTTATTAATATTATTATAGAATAAATTTTATCTTATGTTAAACTGAGATAGAACATATATTTTTCAAGTTTCAATATCACAGCCTTTAAAAAGAAAATTATATTTGGGAGCTACTGGGTAACCATATCTGTGATTATTCATTTGTGATATTTGTTTGTTTTCTCCCTTTGAGAAAATATTTGGTTATTTTTTTATTTTATTTTTTTTTAAATTTAAAAGTGATAAAAATTCTTTATGAAATTATTTGGTTAATTATTACTGGATGTCAAGAAATCTTTCAATTGGCAGAGATTTCTGTTGCATTATTAACAAAAATCAAGATGGTTTAAGAAAATATTTATTTAAAATTAGTCTAAATACTGGTAGATGATGGAAAAGATCCAAACTGTACCAGTACCATTTAAAATTTGTTTTTGACTTCAGAAATAGCATAAACCATTGTTATTAAATTTACTATGTAAAATTATTATTCAACTTAGTGATAGTGCTAACGCTTATTTAACCTTTGGAAGGATTTGTTAAGCTGAACTTAGGATATTTATTATACAGGTGAAAGGATTTTTGGTAATGTTGGTTTTCATAAAAATATCACTTATCAGATGTCATTCTCAATTTACATAATACAAAATACAAAGTCATAATTAGTACAAGGTTTTAAGTATCAAACTAAAGTGATATAATTTTTGGAACTGAATTTTCTCTAGGTCATAGTTCTCTCATTTGCTTTTTCTTTATAAAATTAATTCCTAAACAGACCATTTATATGCCAACGTTTCAAAATCTTTTTTATTGTAATTCTTGTTTCTAAAAATTTTACTTATGTTAGTAAACTAATACAAGTATACGTATGAATGTTGTCAATTAGAAGTTGGATCCTAATTTAATGTAGTGCTGTTTTAATATTGCAGTATTGAGAAGGACACCAGTGATGTTGCCCAGAAGATGATAGAGTTGAAATCCCAGTTTCAGAGAGCAAGAGAGTGTATTGACAGACTCCCAGGAACACAAAATAGCCAAGAAGAGCAGCTCAGAGTTAAATCGATTTTGCATCAGCAGCTAATTGTCAAGACAAAATTATTATTGGATTTCAAATCAGGAAGTAATTTTCAATTTAGTACAAAGAACAATGGTGAAATCTCAGGGAATTCTCTAACCTGATTGAGCGTGTGCAAAAATAAACACATTTTTTACCCATACACTTCCTTATATATGTCATAATTATTTTTTAATAAATGGAATCTGGAGCTGTTACAGACACGGATTCACTTCATCCCATTTTTACAAAGGATTCTCAGGAGTGGATGAAACTGGTCAATAATAAAGTTAGAGCTTATACTGAAGATGGACAAGTGTACACTGGTTATGTCTATACCATAGACCCTGTGTCAGAGTGTGTAGTTTTGGTATCACCATTTGAGGAGAGTAAACCCCAGAATATTTCCATGAAACTGCTTATGGGGCCATCGATCAGGAGCATAGATATTATTTCTGGTACAAGCAGCATTATCAAATCACAGTTTGAACATTTATTTCGACCAGCAGCTGAAGAGAAATTCACCAGTGAAGAACTGAAGAGCAGAATGCAAAAACTCCAGTCTTGGCTGGAGCAGAACAGGTTGCCAGTAGCAACCAGTGGCATGGATGGACAGTTTTTGACTATTGCAGATGCTCTTACCATAAGACCTCCTTACACTGAAAATAGTTGCCTCAGTACTAATGAAATTATTCTATCTCGTATTCAGGCCCTAATAAGAAGCATGCCTTAAAGTGTCCTAAGTAATTCATCTTGCAATAATTTTAAGACTATGCTGCTATGCTGTTTAACTTTAAACTTTATCTATTGGTACTAAAGCTGTTTTTTTGCCTGTCTCTTAATTACTTTGTGTAGAATATGATATATTTAATTTAAGGTATAGAAATAAAAACTTCACAATTGTAAAGTTTGTTGTTGTTTTTAAAAAAAAAAAATTAGAATATTACAGTATAGTACCTGGGTTTGATTCTATACTTGTTCAGTTGTTTTTTTATGTAGAATTTTTTTGATTGACAAATAAATAATTGGAATTTTAATTTTAGTATAGGTGACTGAAATTTTTTACTTAAACCCCAGGTAAATAATGTCTTTGTTTTTAGTATTTAATAAAAAGTACAGAGGATTTATAAGAAACTCAATAAAAAATGATGACCATTTATAATACAACAACATTTATAGTTAGTGTAGTCATAAATCTGCTATGACTAGTAGAAGAGACCTTTTTAATGTAAAATATCAAATGACACAAAATCTGCACATGGGTTTTAGAATTGTGTAAAATGTATCATGAATTTCACGTTTTTATATAAGTTTTATTTGATTAAAGATTTTAAGAAACTTGAGTGTTATAGAAGAATCGTTTCAGATGTAAAAGTCCAGTCTGAAGTTAATTCCATAATAATATGTCTGAACTGTATTTTTTGATGTTTATTGTCTGATTAGATGCCTCTTGTTGTATGAACTAGGTTAAGTTCTAGTTCTATACAGTCAAAGGCTTTTTGTCTGAATTAGTATCTATAAGATAGTATGCTTATTGTCCAACTAGGATCCATATGAATGATTAATTTTTTTTGTCTGAACTAGAATCTATATGATTGATTTGATATTTTATGTCTGCACTATGTTCTATATGATAAGATGCTTATTGCTTGAACTAGGCTCTAGTTCAATATGATTGGATGCATGACATGTGACCCAGTTTCTATCAGATTGGCTAAGTGTTGCTTGAACTTTGAACTAGATTCCTATATTAATGTGTGTATTTTGTATTAAATTTTTTGTTGACTGGATGTCTTATGAACTGGTGTCTACCAAGATCAATATTAATGCACTGATGACAACCTGTACTAAACTTTCTACATTAGTATTAGTCATGTTTTATTGCTGAATGACTGTTTGCAGGCTTTTTGTCTAATTTTTAACTGGATATTTAGAAAAAAAACATTTTTGTGCACATGATCAAGTCAGTGCTGCATGATGGACAATGAGAGTGAGAGGCTTCACTTCAACCTTTAATTGTACACTTTTTCAAACTCTCGGGTATATCTGTTTGAGAACCTCATAAGACACCGCTTGTCTAGTTCTATTGGCAAGGAAAGGTAGGGAGGTGTTAACAACCAAAGGGCACAGTGGACTATTCTATAACTTTAGAAGAATGAAAGAGGGTCTCATTGATGTCATGTATAGTTTATCAATCATCCAATTCCAGTGGTGTCTTATTTTATTGTATTATTACAATACGGAGCACAGTGGTCCAGTGGCATGTGCGCCCAGCTGGCATACCAAAGGTCACAGGTTCAAATTCATGTAAAGGCAAGGATTTGCCTAGGACATCCCTGAGTCCACTCAGCTCCAAGTGGGTATCTAACTCTAGTTGGGGAAATAAAGGCGGCTGGGTAATGCATGGAACCCTTATAGTTATAGTTTATAGCCGTGGCCTGTGAACACTGCATCACTAGCCAACAGACAGACTGTATAGAAGGAGTGTCTGTATAGGTAAGACAAGACAATAGCCTAATGTTGCCATGGTCCTCTGAGTTCAATAGTGCACATTTCTTAAAATCCTATTTCAGCACAGAACATCCCATTATTGGCCCTGCCATTAAATAATTAATTGCTAAATGCTATGCTATTCCCTCTAATTTATTGAGTCAATTTTCAAAAATATTACAAGTATTATCAAGTAACTAGAGTCTATTTTAAAAAAATAATCTAAAAAATAAAACTCATCTTTATTTAGAAGATTTGCTGAAATAATTTACATGTATATTTGTTCATTATCATTAATAAAGCTTTTAATTTATTGTTTAAATTACATAATTCATTTGTGTATCTTTTAAATGTTTTATTAAGTAGATACTATCAACCCATTTAAGAATGATTTAAACATGCTTAAAGTGGAATCCAGTAAGACATCAAAACTAAATTACGAAAGGTTTTAAATTGCTTGGATTTGAAAAGTTTTTAATTGCTTTTTATTCTTTTTAGCAGTGTCTAATAATTTATAATTTGTGTTAATGTTCCCTTTATGTGTTCATTAAAAACATTGGCAAGCATGTGACAGTATCTCTTATGACTTATGTGTAAGCTGGTTTTCCTGAGTATATGTGCTATGTGAGAGATGTGTCTTTTTCTGTGTTATTAGTTAACTTTATTCAACTGACTATGGTATATGATCATATAAATAAAACAATTTTATTGAGCTACTTGTACATTTTTCCTATTGTTTATTTGTTCTTATGGAAGCCTTTGCCAAAACATCAGTTGTGTTTAATGTACAGATAGTGATTGTCTTTTAAATTTTGTTTGATGGAACTGAATTAGAAAGCTTCTATGACAGTCAATATTGTATTTGATTCTTAAGGTCATTGACTACACTCCATAATTAATAATTAAACTGGTAACTTGGCTCAGGATGAAATACATAACTACATAATCTCTATTAATTTAGCTCCAAGGACTACCCGTCAAAATGGCCCTGAAAAAAACGACCTCGGTCAAAACAGTGAACCAGCTCCAAAGGCGACCCGCCAAAACGGCCCTGCCAAAAACAGCCCCGGTCAAAACAGTGAACCAGCTCCAAAGGTGACCCGCCAAAACGGCCCCGGTCAAAACAGTGAACCAGCTCAAGTGTGAAGAGAGTTACGGGTCTATTGACATACTGTCACGTGGCTTGGACCGGGGCAGGGGGTATGTTCTAAAATATGTTCTAATTGAAATTTTTTCTTAACCAAACCGTGACCGTGTTATTATGTGCACGCATTGACAGCAATTGAAGGTGCCACTTGGCCATTTATCGCTGAGGAGCTGGTGCTGTGAAGGGTAACGCGAGTCGACATGACACCAGGTCTATTGATGTGGTCCGTATAAGTATAAGGAGTATTACAAGTATGACATTTCACCAGGTCTATTCTTTAAACGGTCTGTTGCTGTAATCTGAATTACAAGTATGACATGACACCAGCAGTCAAAGGTGGGTATGTGCCGCCCGGGGCAGAACCCAAATTTGCCGCTCCCCCTTCACCCCGCCCACACACACACCCGAAAAATATGTTAATGCTATAAAGTTTGATAGCCTTTATTAGAAATTAATAGTAAGGACATAATATATTTTTATTTTAGCAATAATTTTAAAAAGCTTAATTTTTTAAAATAAAATGCAAGTT
Organism: Radix auricularia; assembly: GCA_002072015.1. Taxonomy (NCBI): domain Eukaryota; kingdom Metazoa; phylum Mollusca; class Gastropoda; family Lymnaeidae; genus Radix; species Radix auricularia. Next base: position 239,627 of record MUZC01001362.1, read on the forward strand.
TTGTGTTTTTTCTTCATCTTTCGTGCATTAATGTTTACAGCCACGCCATGCCCAATAGCCAAAATAGCTATAGCCTAGAATGAATAATCTTGGCGTATTTGTCATTGACTGCAATTATTTTTTTTTATTAACTTAATTTTAGTAATATTTAGAGAGGCTTTTTTAACACCTTGCATTATTTAAGATAATTTTAAAAAGATTTTCGAAATAATGATATCAGTTTAGGCAGGCTAACTCTTAGCCTCAATTTCTGAATAAACTAACACGTCTAAAATTCATTTTTTAAAACATATATTTTTTACCCGTGGGGATAAATAACACGTGAGTGTGCAATGTTCGTATAAAGAGGGGGCAAGGGGGCTTTTGCCCCCCCCCTATACATTTGAGAAAAATGTCATAAATTTGCTACAATAAAACTGAAATAAATTCCCCGCAAGTTAATTACATTGAAGACAGTGTACAAGAATCAAACATAAAAAAGAATTATATCTGCAAGTATAACTGATTACATTACTGATTGATGTAAATACAAATTTCTGTCACATTCATGGGCGTCGCTAGGAATTTTTCCAGGGGGGGGGGCAAAAAAAAAATCACGTTTCTTAATTAAGAGAACGTCCAAAAATGACGTCACGTGCCTATGGGGATGGGGGTCCCTAAATTTGTGACGAGGGGAGGGAGTTTAAGAATTGTGACGCCACGTCAAAACACGCTACTCTAAGCCAAAGTTCCACTTACACTAAATACATACTAAAATAACAAAAAAGTGTTTTAAAACATGCTCATTTTCAAATAGACAATACCACCTAAATTAAGGTGGGGTGTCACAGCTTTTTGACGTCATATTGTGGGAGAATGGTCTAAGTTTTTGTAACAAAGTGTGACAAGGGGGAGGGGGGAGGTTAAAAATCGTCCAAAATCACGTGACGTCAATTATGGACTGCCCCTAACTGACAATCCCATACAGGTTTAATTTTCAATTAAATTTTAGTTAAATATTGCGGCACTTATGTTATATAATATAACATAAGTGCCGCAAAAAGTCTTAGAAATTAATAAGACTCACAAAATAGCAATGTAATAGCTAAAATATAACATAAATTAATGCATTTAATAAATAAAAAACGTAAGTTCTCATAAGAAAATTAAATTTTGCTTGGAAATAATATACGTGTAGAAACTGCAGGATTGCCAAAAATAAATAGAAAATTATTTGCAGGCTTTTTTAAAAAAAAAAAAACGAAAAGTAGTGCAATCGCGGGATTCCGAAATGCCGTTATTTTAAGATTTTTTTGGCGTCTGCAGCATCTGACTTATCAATGGCATTGAGGACATCAGTACAGGTCAACAGCCAGAAACAGCTGTTTCTAGTTTGATTGTCGCTGACACTTATTCATTTTCTAAATTGGATATTGGAAGGTATGTCTGGACACACGACCTTTCAAGTGAGTTTAAATTGCAGCTGATTCGTGATTTTTGGGCCCCTGATAAAATGTATGAGTTAAGAGCTGACAGTGCATGAGTGAAACAGAGTTTTTAGTTTTTAGATATGCATGGTTATCAAACAATTCACCGTTGCTTTTATACTCGCAAATGTTAAAAGGTGCCTTTTGTAATTATTGTGTGTTGTTTCCGCAAAAAGTAAATCGAGGAATTCAGTTGGCATTTGTCATCAAACAATGCCCAAAAAAAAAAAAGATTTTAACTAAGATCCACGTAGCCACATGCAAAGCACATGACACAAAGGCTATCATGAAGATGCTACTGCAAGCAATTTCGTTGCATTAATAAAAGCCAAAGCAATTTCTATATATGGGCAGTAAGACTCATCATTGAGAAGACAAATTCAAGAAATTCGCAACATACTGGGTCCCATCATTTCTACAATCCTATTTTCCGGTATGCATGATTTAGTACTTCGTGGAAAAGAATTAAATTCTGATAATTTTTTATAACCTGTTAGAGTTTCGTGCAATCTGGAGATGAAGTTCTTGGTATTCATTTGTCAATTGTATCTTGTAGTGCCAAGTATATCTCGGCAACCATGCAAATCAATATAATTTATCGAAATTTGTGGGTCTCTCTAGCATGAAGACGTTGTTCGTGAAGGAAATAATTCAGTTGCACTTCCTATACTTGCCGACGAGACAAATGACATTTCGGGCATTGAGTTGATGTAACTTGGTGTTAGATTTATCAATGAACAAAATGAGAAAATGATTGTCACGGAATAATTCCTGGGATATATTACAATTGTCTATAGAACAGCTGAAGGTTTAGCCAACACCATCATTACAAATTCATAAAGAATTTGGATTAAATATGACAAAGCTTGTTAGTTAGTTAAGATACTGCGGTTGTTCTAAAATGACAGGTAAAGAAGGAGGAATCCAAGCAATAATTAGAAAAAATACCCAAAAGCAGCATTTGTACATTGCAGTTCATCTTGTCGTGAACGATTTAAATAATGTTACGCGTTAATCCGTATTTTTTTAAATTGTTTTTTTTAAAAATAATTTTTGTTTTTGTCAGGTAACGAGTAGTTTTCACTATTTGAATTAAAAGAGTCATTAAAAAATTATTATTATTTCGTTCGCGAATTTTTCTCATTGTTAAGTTATACATAAAGTCAGTAAAGCATAAATTAAACTGAAAATAATTCCTTTTAAATGCTCATTAAAGAGAGCATATCAGTCTTGGTTCTCACATGCAATTTCGAAATCATTTTTATATTCCTTTAAAACTTTATAAACGATCGCTCTCTGCTGCAGTTTGATGTCATCATTGTGCTACTTTAACCCTGGGGCAGAACAATTTTTTTAAGAGTTCTGAAAATTGAACTAAGCCGTCTTTGAAATCACTTGAATTTTTGTCATCTGCCCATCGGAGGACGTCATTGCTTAGTTTGTAAGTCTTAATTTATATGCGCCTAATCAATTTTGTATGGCTCAAGAAAGTTTGTCAATGATTACCTTTAATACCTTTAATACCGTTTTGGTGATGTCCCGAACTGACACTTTATCTTTTGTAGTAATGAAGATTGGTCATTCACTTTTTTTCCAAGGACTTATCCTTAAATTTCTTTAGTCTTTATATTACTCAAATTAAGAATGCTGTCTTTTAACAAACTCAATGTGAGACTTTCTTCTTCTTCTTCGTTCTCAATATTGAATATTGAGTTTTGCGTGCCAATTAGCCCGTGGTCTCCGATTTGCTTCCATAGCCTTTGGTCAGCCAAGACCATCTGCAAGGCAGCAGTTGTTTTTTGGCAAGTGATGCAGCGTTCACATGCCACGGCTAAGGGTTCCACGCATTGCCCCGCCTATTTGGAGCTGGGTGGAACTCGGGGACGCCCTAGGCCCCGGGAACAAGTCTTTGGCTTCCCATGGATTCGAACTCGTGACCATCGGAACGACAGTCGAGCGCGCTTGCCACTCGACCACCGCAGTTCCACAATGTGAGACTTTAAATGCATGGCTGAATTCCTGGTTCTTTCGGAAATATATTCGTTCTCTGAAATCTTTCTAATATTTTTTCCAAAATTTCAAGTAAAATTGCGACTTCCAGTTATTCAAGTTCCTTCCGAAATCCTCCTGCTTCAAGTCAACAGTCACGTGGCTGATTTTTACTAGTTGCTTATTCTTTCAGTGCTGCAATATTCTCATGATATGATTTATGAACAGACCTTACAGCTTCATGTCGAGCTGACCATCTTGTGTCACACAATGCTTTGTTAACAGGTATCAATTTCATTTGGTTTTTTTTAAAGTAACTGTCAACGATGAGTTGACTCAACAAGCCAGGTATTAAGATTTTGCATAAGACAAAACAAATCTGACTGGTCCCGACTGTGGCGGACTCGCTGTCTAGGGGGATTTTTAGGACCACCCGTTTTGACCACAGATATAACATCAGGCGTACAGTAGTGTGGTAAAAGTATTCACGAGACTTGACTCAACAGAGAAAATGACGTTTATTTACAGTATATATAGACATATCTATATCCATAGCAATACAGTGTAGCCGCTATCATAGAATACGTTCACTATGTTTGTCTCTCTCTCAACATATCGATAAAACAGGACTGTCCTGGTCCACGCTCAACACTCCTCCCTCTGCCTGCTTAATACACACTGTTCCCTCATTTGACACTCTCACCTGACATCTCTAAACACTCCCCTGTGAACACCCGGTGAGCGAGTATTCAAGTCCACGGGTGTTCACGCTTTGTTTATCATTCACCCTACGTTTTCGCTCAGTCATTCTCACACCATAACATCTGACCGTGACACCGACCTGCTGCACTTTTCTCCAAAAAATTACGGGAATGAGCCAACATATCATCTCTCATGGTCTGTGGACGCAATTATCTTCTGCATAGAAGGAGCGTCTGTATATCTAAGAAGATATAAGAGCTGTGAACGGCACATAATGTGCAACACTGCATTTCTCACGAAGATAAGTCAAGACTCAGTTATGCTTGCTGCTCATATTTGCAGCATTGCCGTATGACTTTCCAATACATTTTCAGGGATTTATACAAACATTTGCCCATCTTTATTATAGACTTAGGGGCCGTCCATAAATGACGTCACGCACCTAGGGGGGGAGGGGGGTCACACTTTTGTGACGATGCGTGACGTGGGGGGGGGTTGAAGAAATGTGACGTCACATCGAAAGGGTAACTTTAAATAAAACTTTCACTGAAATATTTTGTCACTTAAAATTTATTTAAGACTTTTTTTTTTATTCAATGCTTCTCAAAATCAAAGTGCCGGTCGATAGGCTATCAGACGCCGGCTGGCGTAAGTTAACAAGACACGAAAATTAAATATAATTATAATTCTTAAGTTTGAGAATTCACAAGAGACCATACGAAATTGTAACCCTGCGTCGTTTGATGTTGACATCAAAGCTTTTGTGATGTAACGGCAGTTTTTCGTTTGATTCACTCGCGGCAGGAGTCTGCGAACTTTTTTTTTGGTCGTTTATACCCCCCCCCCCGAAACTGCTACCGGTGAGTTTTACAAACAGGACAAGTGTGAATAGGATTATATGTTGATATTTTAAGTCAAAACGACACCGATTATCCATTTTTTAAGTTTTAAGTTTGCTATAGTTTTTCGATTGGTTTTTTGGTCAAACACCTCTGGCCAATCTAAATATAATAATAAATGTGTCCATTTAAAATTAGTCACAAGTATTCATTAACTTTATTGAATTTGAATGCATCAAATTCTCGACATCACAATTCGAGAGGAGCACAAAACAACTTTCTTCGGAACTCAGTTTTTAAGGCATTAATTTTAAATTTGACAGAAAGGATACTTGATACAGTCAAGTCATGTTGATTAAGATTATTGTCACTTTTGTCAATATAAATGAAAGTAGGTTGGATTTAGGTGTCTTCGCATAGTACGTAAATAAGAAATCTACATAGAAAACAATTTTACAAATGCATTTTCTGGAAGGAACCGGTTCAATAGTGGGCATATGTTACCAAGCGTACATGTACACATGACTTATTTGAATATGTGTAGTGGATGTTATATTATATGTTCCAAATAAGTCTGCATTACCCCCTAAAATTCCCTTTTGACCCCAGATGTTATTTTTTTTTAAAATTATTATTTTAAAATAACTTTTTTAAAATTATAAACAAAGAAGTTACAAGTAATGATTTATAGTCAATGCTTAATTTGTATGCATTAAAATAAAATATAATCTAAGGATGTTAAAACATTTTTTTTTTGAAGGCCCGTTAAAAAAGTTAAACGGTTTGAAAAAAAAA
>MUZC01001362.1:260987-296614 GCA_002072015.1 Radix auricularia
CTTGTTTTTTTTTTTCTTTTTTTTTTGTTGTTGTTGCAAACCCATTATTGGTTATGTAAAACCGATTTTAACCGATTATCGTTTACCACTAACTTCGTAGATATTAGGATTATATCAAATTTCGGCTCCGGCAAATCCGGATTCCAGCGATTTTTACAAATCGAGATTCGTCCGAAATTTTTACTTCCGTGAAAAAATTTATATAAATATATTAGCTCCGGTTCCGGCAAATCTGGAATCCGGCAATTTTTAAAAACATGGCTCCAGATTTTGCTCCGGCCGTATTTTACTTCACATAAATACGGCGGAATTAAATTCGAAAACAGTTTTGGAAATTTAAAACCGATTATCGCTTTCAAAGCCAACACTCGGATTTCCGATTAATGTTGAAGTTCCTTTGCGCCGATTGCTTGTTCTCATTGGAAACTAATTTTTTGTTAAACTGTTTTCCTGGGAATAGAGCGAACATCTTCGTGGGTCTGAAAAACGGTGGATGGAATGAAATTAAAAGAGACTTAAATGATTAGTTTATAGGGAAAACTTAGGGGATGAGAGAATTTTTCTTACGCAAAATATTCTAAAAAAACATGATTTTGGAACGAACACAAAATATAAAAGTTAAAATTCGTTTTCATATCAAATTATGAAATTCAAACTTTGACACATGAGTTTACAAAATTCAATAATTCAAAATAAAGTCAACATAACTACGGGGAGAAAGCGAAAGAGGAAATGAAGAAAACCAAAACAAAACTTTTAACACGTTGTTCTATTTCAGGCCAAACCATGACAAGTCTACAAGATAAGAGTGACCCACAGACCAATGTTTGCAATAGTCCAGTTTGTATCTCTCTAGGTCAGTATTTATTCACAGTCACAGAGAATGTCCGTCATATGTTTATAAAAGACAATTTGAGATGTAAGTGTGAGTAGAAGGTAAACAAATAAATAACAAGGGACTTCAATTGATGAGCGCTAGATTTTTTCCTCATAGGAAATGTTTCTTTTTATAACTATTTTTTATTTTAAAAATATTATTATTATTATTTTAACAAATCCAGCTTTTATCTGTGCAATATTTCAACATGAAATAAACAACGCAAAAATGTCTATACTATACGCTTCTTTACATAGTTCAAAATTATTTTTTTCCCCAGCTGCTGAAATGAGTGCCAACCTTGACCTTAGTACCAGCCCGTGTGACGACTTTTACCAGTTCGCATGTGGGGTTTGGGTGGAGAGAAATGTACTTCTTAGGGAGCAACAACAAAGAAGTACAACGAGTGTACTGCAAGACAACGCAATTATTGCCCTTAAAAGTATGGTAGCACATTATGTCATATTACCCAATAACACACTGTGTCCCTTTATAAAAAAAAAAAACTCAGTGTGTCCTATTACCAAATAACACATTGCTTCACATTATCAAAAAAAAAAAAAAAACACTTTGTGTGACATTGCAGTACAGCACATTGTGTCACATTGCCATACAGCATATTGGGTCACATTGCAGTACAGCACAGTGTGTCACATTGTGTGACATTGCAGTACAGCATATTGGGTCACATTGCCGTACAGCATATTGGGTCACATTGTGTGACATTGCAGTACAGCATATTGGGTCACATTGCCGTACAGCATATTGGGTCACATTGCCGTACAGAATATTGGGTCACATTGCCATACAGCATTTTGGGTCACATTGCCGTACAGCACATTGTGTCACATTGTGTGACATTGCAGTACAGCATATTGGGTCATATTGCCGTACAGCATATTGGGTCACATTGCCATACAACACATTGTGTCACATGTCGCTCAGCACATTGTGTCACATTGCAGTATAGCACATTGGGGGCCCATGAAAAGGGAAGTTTTGTGTAGGGACTCAAATAGTTTTTAAACATTCCATAGTGATGTTGATTGCCAAAGATTCACTAGATTTTTAACTGAGTCGGTTACTTCAGGGCATTTGGAATCCCCACCCATGCATGCGCCTCTGTACTGCGCCACGTCATTTTACACCATCCAAGAGATTAGATTTCAAACATAAATGAAGCCCTAAAGACTAAAGAAACATCTTGCTTCTCAAGAACACGCTGCGTCTATTCAATATTTATAACACTAACAAAAATATAAGTATGTCTGTTACTTCACTCTGGTCTAGTGTTTACAAAGTGCATATAATGTTATCATTTTATATAATTATAAATCATTCTATTATAGAATTACTCGAGGCAGACGTTCAGCCGACAGAACGGGGCTACATACAAAAGGCCAAGGATTATTACGCCTCGTGCGTCAACCAAGGTAAAGTACGGGCTGATATATTACCTTTAACAAAGGGTGGGGGAGATTGCTCCGAGGTTAATCTATCGGATACACCAGAGGGCATATCATGCACCAGAGTCTAGAGGTATTCAAAAGTTCATCGTTATGCATGGGAGGGTCTTTTCTTAAGAAAGGAGTGAGGGGTGGGGGCGGGAGAAGAAGTTGCTGGATGAAATAGTTTATGCAAATAAATGGGCTCAAGTGTTATTTAACGTAAACCTATTTGATGGAGGGTGGGGTTCAAACTTGTTGGCATGGAATACGTTTCGAGAGTAGAGCATTGTGTTATATTAACGTTATGGTCAGAGGATGATGTCATTTATGTGTCGTCGTCGTTTACATGCTGTTCACTTTCTGACAACTAAAAATGGTGTTATGCTTTCAGCGGTGAATAATGAGAGGCAAATTTATTGTGAACAACTACATCACCGCCATGATTTAACATCCCTTAAGGCTAAGCATTGGAAAGCAATAATAATAATAAATTGATAATTTATATAGCGCTGTATCCCAGTTAAAAACTGGGCTCACGGCGCTTTACATGAAGGCAATAACATACATATAAGTAATCAATTAGCATTCATACCATTACAACCATATTAATTACGGTATATGACACAAAAAGGGTTAAGTAAAGGGTTAACCCTAGCTCTACCCCGCACATAAAAAGTCAAAATCTGGAAGCCAGAAGGTGCGCTCTCCTTTTAAGAATAATTATTTTCGGAACATCGTTGGCTCAAAGTTAAATAAAAAAGACTAATTATTTCAAGTTGAGTGTGTGTGCGCGCGTGCGTGTTTGCGTGTGCCTGTGTGTGGTGAGTAAATAACTAGTGGCGTTGGAAAAAAATGGTGTGTTCTTGTATAGGAAATAGATGTAGATGTTTCACTATACAATACTTTAGCAGAGCTACCACTTGTCATGGTTGGAAATATTACATTTTTAATGCAAGAAATGTTGATTTCGTGTCCCGCGCTTAACATTGCGGGGTGGGGGAGGCGATGAGGGAGTCCCATGCTCAGAAAATGTTGTACGGTACTTCCCCAGCAGATGGAGCTACTTTCCCAGGTGTTAGCCAAAGCTATGAAGTTAATCTCAGCAGTGGCATAGCTAGGGATTTTGGGGCCCGAGGGGCTTGGCCTCTTTGGGGGTCCCGCATTTTGACATTAGACATCATCCCATGAGATAATGTAGACTCCTTTGGGGGGGGGGGCTCTCCTCAGGTTGGGGACCATGGGCGGGAATTTCAAATTTGTACCCCTATTTCCCTCCCCTAACTACGCCCCTGAATATCGGGTGTTCAATTTAGTTAACAATTAATTTGATGGGGTTATCTGCGGTTTTACTCGGTTATTTGAATAGTGATACTGAAACCAAAGTTATTTAGACTAGCTGTACTTTCTGAAGTGATGTGTGAGACACAGGGGAAAGTTCAGCTGTAGTGAGTCGTTAGATGGAGTTGAAAAGTTTAACACATTTCTCATTAACACTTTCCGTCTCTTTCTGCGGAGACTGTTAAGATTTATTGAAAATATTTGTATACATAAAAATTCATCAAACCTTAAATCACGACAGTCATAGATCTCTTTAAGATACTTTTGTTATTGTCATCACAAATCAATGTGGTGAATTAAACCAGTGACCAACGACTCTTATAGTCAGTTCACACCGTGGAGATTTCCAAGATGTGTTCCATTAGATGCCCCATGTTGTGAACTGAAATTTATACACAAACTATTAAGGTATCTGACCTCAAACAGACTAACAGCAGCTAAACATTCACCTCAAATATGTGTATTTTATGTGGAGGGCGGTGATCGGGGATGTCTGCATGTGTGCGTTCGTGCGTGCGGGTGCATGCGTGTCTCTGCTATAAGCTTGTGTGAATGAGAACAAAAATCTCTAAAATACTATCGGCGTTTTATTATTATTTTTTTAAAAAATCTCTCCATTCCGAATCTCAACTGATTTATTAGTCTACAAATCACCTTGATGATTGTGTGTACTGAGCGTTGGTGACGTCATCCACAGAACTTCAAATAATTACTTGCCCTTAACTCTCTAGGCAATGACGTCAGAGGCTACACGCCACTGGTCGACATGATCAACGCTGAATTTGGAGGCTGGCCACTGGTCAGCAACCGGTGGAATGAATCTGAGTTCGACGCCGAGAAAATGGTGGCCAGGGCCAGTCGGCTGTCAGTGGACACGATCTGCGCGTTTTCTGTTGTCATTGACAACCGGGACAAAAGAACTCGAGTCCTGAGGGTCAGTTTGTTAGTTGTGAGTTAGAGGTTGTGTGTCCTGAGGGTCAGTTTGTTAGTTGTGTGTTAGAGGTTGTGTGTCCTGAGGGTCAGTTGGTCAGTTGTGTGTTAGAGGTTGTGTGTCCTGAGGGTCAGTTGGTTAGTTGTGTGCTAGAGGTTGTGTGTCCTGAGGGTCAGTTTTTAGTTGTGTGTTAGAGGTTGTGTGTCCTGAGAGTCAGTTTGTTAGTTGTGTGTTAGAGGTTGTGTGTCCTGAGGGTCAGTTTTTAGTTGTGTGTTAGATGTGTGTCCTGGGAGTCAGTTGGTTAGTTGTGTGTTAGAGAGTGTGTGTCCTTAGGGTCAGTTTGTTAGCTGTGTGTTAGAGGTTGTGTGTCCTGAAGGATCGGCTGTGTCGTAGTGAGGGGGGGCTGGGACAAAGTTTTCCACCTGTCCACTAGCCACAAGTTTTCCACCTGTCCACTAGCCACAAGTTTTCCAACCCCTCCACTAGCCAAAAGTTTTCCACCCCCTCCACAAGCCACAAGTTTTCCACCTGTCCACTAGCCACAAGTTTTCCACCTGTCCACTAGCCACAAGTTTTCCGCCTGTCCACTATCACTAGCCATAAGTTAAGGACGATCATACTCACCAGACATCGTTCAACTCCTAGCAATGTTCCATGTTTCCTCAGGTTGATCAGCCCAAGTTTGTCCTGGGGGAGCGGGAGGCGGCGCTTGATGAGAAGAAAGTCAGAGAATACCAGGAGCTCCTCACTGAAATGTCTGCAATGTTTGATGTCGTCAATGAGACGGCCACGGAGTCACAGATTTTAGATGTCGTGCTGTTTGAAAAGAATCTGTCAATGGTGAGGGCTTCTCTTACTTCCATTTATTAATTCAAAGCTCTCTATTGTGTGCGCCTTGCTTCTCTTACTTCCCTTTATTAATTAAAATCTCTCAATTGTATGCGCCTTTCTTCCCCCTCCTTCTTCCAAATTCGTTCATAATGCACACCAATCACGTAGCTCTGAATGTTCCGAATCAGCTATTATTATCTGAATTTTATTCGTTTGGTTGTTTAATTTATCAATATTGTTGCGTTGTATAATCTAATGCAAGATATTTATCATTAATGAATATTTTTGCTGTTGTATAATCTAATACCAGATATCTGCCATCAGACCTTACGGTACCAACAATCCTTTTGCGATCAGTCGTATGCAAGAACGATATCAAACTCCAGTAGGTATATTCTAGACTAGATCACTACTACTATGTATTTTCTATGCTGGATTATTTTGGAAGGTATGTTGTAGACTAGCTGCCTTCAGCATGCAGTGTAGACTCGATCACTATATTAGGAATATTCTACATTAAATCGTTTCAGTAGGTTTATTCTAGACAATATCAAAAATATATTATTATTATATAATATTGTATCAGTGTCTCATTGTAATATGCCTTTTATTCTTTTGGAACAGTTGCTCTTTTCTGTATGTTAATTTTAATGGGTTTGGGCAAAAAGGGAAATAATTCATCCAATTGACGCCCTGGATTATGCCGCCCTTCAACAGGACTAAATAAAACGTGTGGGAACCACCATTTTTTTTTTTTTAAAGTCCCATAACCTCTTTTTATCGAGGTCGTAGAGGATTCTAATGTTTCCATTAGAATATTCTCGGGCTTAATAGACACTGGCGGCGCCCATTCCTCTCCAGGTCAGCGGAGGACTTTCTAAGCGTTAGTCATTGCACAACATTTTTATAGTGGCTTTTCGTGGGCTTGAACCAACGCCCCTCAGCTTGTGAGGCGAGCGCACTATTGACTTCGCTACCATAAAACATTAAAACTATGTTCATAAGGACAGCGTAATGATCCCCCCCCCGGGCTACCAAAGCCACCACCCTCCCCCACACATCTTCTCACAGATGTTCTACCGTGTATCAACACAAGCATGGGGTATTATAATATTAGATGTGCGCTCACTTTTAATTTGTTGTAGTCTTATAATCAAGGACCTCCATAGGCTACTCCACAGCAGGAATTGTTTGCCCCTTTCCCATTTGTTTTGTTCGTAAGGTGGTAATGCATGTGTTCAAAATCACATGTAAGGGAAGCAGCCGTCATGAATAATTATTTTTAAATTTTAAATTTTAAAAAAAGTTTCTTAATGGTGATAATATCAAAACAAACAAAAGCACAAATCAACAAGACAATATTCATACCTATATGCTTGGTTATAATGAAAAAAATAATTTTAATATTCAATTGTCATATTTAAAACTAGAAATATTTATTACGCAATAATAATCAACGATGACAGCCTTCATTATTTTTCAAATAATATCAAGCATATTTAACCAACATAAGAAGTACCATAACAAAGCCAAAGAGATCAATTCATCTTAATGTTTACAATCCCATTTAACTCTCTGCTCATCTTTCCTTGCAGGCCTTTGATTGGAAGAAATTTTTTGTATCCGTGACGTCTGCACCAGAGATTGGCATCTCTAATATAACAGATGACGAAATTATATTTAGAGGACCTAATGCATACTTCCTCAGTCTAAAGACATTTCTATTGGGTGCTTCTAAAAGGTGAGTCTTCCTCTACACAATTAAGACATTCAACCTCCATTCTCTCCTTTCCCAGTTTCATTTTATTTTGTTTAATTTTTTTTCCATAAATTTTTTAAAATGATTTTTACACAAATTCCCCACTTTTATCCCCATCATGAAATGCAATTAAAATTAGAACAACATAAATCTTTATGTTATCAATTGATTGGTCAATTATTTAACAAGCACAAAAGACAATATGTTAATGTTGAAATTACTCTTTTTCAATTTGTTTGTTTTTCCTTTTGACAGAACTTTATCAAATTTTATAATATGGAGAGTCATCCTGGCCTACAAGCAAATTATGGATTTTTCAAACAGGGATTCAAATGTAATTATTTTTGTATGTTTCAGTCCTTATATGACCTATTAATAATATGCTCACGTAAGATGTTTTATAACCTGATATCTGTTTCAATGGAGACCAAAACTTGTCTCCATTTTGATGTGTGCAGAGATTGTCACATTTCGTTTGTGATTTAATCACAACTTGTGACGATGTTGATTTTTCCTCTAACAGAGACCAAGATTGGTGACCATGTTACCTGAAAATGAAATGTTATGCTTGGAGTCTATGGCAATCTATGAAAACATGAAGTGGGCAACAAATGGAATGTACGTGCATCACACCATTCAACCATCAGACAGACAACACGTAAGTTTTTGTTGTTGTTTTTTTTACTCTAGGACTTGAGAGAAATGTTAAAAGTTTTGGTTTTGCTAGAAGAGGATTAATTTGAAAATTATCTCTTCATTTGATGACATTTTCGTTCATTATGCTTCAACCAAAAAATCAATCAGATTACTTTAATATGTTACCTGGGATAAAACCAACAAGCAATAGTTTTTGTTCTGTAATAGTAAGGTATTCTGTAATATTAGTTTATATTAGTCATGACTGTGAGCAGTACAATATGTACAACCTGTACATGTGTTTATATATGAATATATATAATGTATGCATTTAAATGTTCGTTGATCAGGTTCTCAGTTTGATCTCAAGACTACAGGCAGCTTTCAATGAATCTGTAGATAACCTCAACTGGATAGATAACTCTTCTGTCCAATGGGTCAAAGAAAAGGTAAATTGGTGTAAATTGTTTCGTAATCATGTTTAATGAGTCATCTTAATGGCTTATTAGATTTGTGAGATTTAATGTAATAAAAGTCATAATGTAGTTTAAAATCCTAGATGCATTAGTTAAGCTGAAGCTTTAATTAAATAATGTTGAGGGTTATCCATACCCTGTTTTCTATCATCATGATTACTTTAATCAAAGTATAAGTGTTTAACTATATACGTATAACTTATGTGTCTAAATGTCTTCCAGAATGCAAATATGAAGCCCAAGATTTTTTATCCTGAACAGATATTTAATGAAACAGAATTGGATAAGTATTACTTTAATGTAAGTTTATATGAAATCTTTAGCAAAAATTTGTATGCATTTACTGATATATGACGCTTATGAATATAACAAAAATAATTATATAAATAAATTTCTAAATGATAAAGGATTATAATTCAGTCTCCTAAATGAAATTCAAATAATTTGTGCAACCTAAAATGAAGAATACTGCGAATGTAAATGGGACAGTTGCCATCTGTCTGATTGTCTCTTGATGTAACACTGAATCCTAAGCCCAAAGGTCCCTTTTTCAGCTGAATCACCAATTTTTTTCCCAATATATTTTTTCAACATATTTTTTACTTTATAAATTATTCGAAAATGGTTTCAATGTTTTATTGCTTTAAAGGTGGACTCAGTGTATTGAGCTTTAAAGGTGGACTCAGTGTATTGAGCTTTAAAGGTGGACTCAGTGTATTGAGCTTTAAAGGTGGACTCAGTGTATTGAGCTTTAAAGGTGGACTCAGTGTATTGAGCTTTAAAAGAACAAAAATTTAATAACATTTCCTCCTTTTTAGATGACCTTCAAAAGACAGAAATATCTAGAGAATGTTTTAACTTTGAACAAGGAAAGTTTTGATAACATGGTTCGACTTCTACGTATTCCAAACAACCCTGATAACTCGTGAGTTAATTTAAAATGAATTTTTTGACTTGGTCTTCCTTGACTTGGTAAATGTTTTACTTATATTTTATTTGTGAGAATTGTTTTTAAATTTTAGCTTATGCAGGATCATAATAATTAAATACAGCCTGGTAAAAATCAAAATATTTCCCTTGCTTGATATTTGATAGGATTTTTAATGAATTAGTCAAATAATATTTTGTTCATATTTGCCTATTCTTTATTATATTTAAGGTGGTCGTTTTTACCCATCATTATAAATGCTATTTACAAAGAGGACATGAACGTTATAGGTAAGAAACTGATTTCATATCAAGTAATACTAGTAAGATAGAAGCAGGGGCGTCGCTAGGGTTGGTGTCACCCGGGGCGGTAGTTCATGGTGTCACCCCTTCAGGGGGCGTCCATAAATGACGTCACGCGACGTTGCCGATCCCNAAATTAATTTTTGTCAAATAAATTCGGATTTAGTGCAAGTCTACACTCTAATATCGTAAATAACATGCGAGAAGTCATACAAAACGTCATTAAATAAATTGTAAATAATCAAATATTTAAATGGAACTTTTACTTATAGTTGCGCGTTTTGAGGTGATTTCACATTTTTTTAAACACACCCCTCCCTCTCGTCTCATATCGTCATAGATGCGTGACATCCTCCCCCCCCCCTTCCTAATTTAAGAACGTGACGTCATTTTGCGCGGCTCCTAATCCATAGAACTCTCAGTCTTCCAGTGCCAAATAAAGGGAATATAAATAATTTTACTTTTTTCTTGTCAACCGCTGAGGTCAACACCTCTTGCTCCCCTCTAGTGAATTATTTTTAAACGAGAAAACAATTCCTTATCACATGAAAAAAAAAGTTTTTAAAAAAAAAGATAAAACAGTAGAGAGGGAGAGAGAGAGAGAGAGAGAGAGAGAGAGAGAGAGAGAGAAAGAGAGAGATGTAAATAACCAAAATAGCGTAAAAATCCAGACTAACTCCTAAGCATCTTCCTCGCCCTTCAACACAACAAAGCGTATTTTTCCGCCAAGCACCCGAAACATAAAAGTAGATTCATTACCCCACAAAAAAATATTTCTTTAAAAAAAATTACGGAATAACGCATAATATTATTCTTTATGGACCCGCGTTTGTAAGCACTAAACAGCTTAGTGGGGATCAATGTTTTCTTTAATGTTTGCCGGTTGCTGTGCTAAATAATAAAAAAAAACTTGTGTGCAGCAGCAAAGTTTAACAGTTTACCATTTTCAGTATGCAAAATTTTGGCATCCCCTAAAAAATACATGCATCAATTTATCCGATATACTTTATATGAGAAAAAAATTGTTTAAATCAAAATAATATTCTAGTAGATTATAATTAAACAAACAAGAATTATAAATGTATACTTCTGTTCCGCTGAACAGAAATATACATTTATATGTTCATTAAGTAACCAAATGCCAACATACCCATATGCCGCTAATTTATTCCGGGGCACACTGGTGTCTGTCAACAAAATACATATTTTATAGACTTTGTCAAGGTTGATCTGATGTCCATCATTCTGACAAGATTTAATCCTCATAAGCAACTCTAAATGTAACTCTTACAACATATTGCTAGATTATACTTTTCTAAAATTCATTAGGATAAATCCACGTTCGCAATGAGCGCTCGATGCAAGAAATACAGAACAAATATCAAACAGAGTGGCAATGTCGCTGAATCATTCTTCATTCATGACAAACTGAATCACCTCGTCGAAAGTCTGAATCAACCCACATTGTATTTTGTTCTTCGTACACTAATATTAAATTACGATAGTGATCCATAAATTTCTCCACAATGTCTTCATAGCTTTTAGGAATACTTTGTATTTATAAACTAGGGCACACAGATATATTTGTTCAAAATTAAAATTTTACATGTCGACTAACGCTTACAACTCAAATATTCACTTAAGTATCAAGTCGCTTTCAAGAAATCGAGAGTCCACGTGCCAACTCAGACATTCAAAAAAATTGAGGACTGTATCACTGTATCTGTGTTTTCAGCCTGAATACATTTTAGCAACCTCTGCAGACCAATGAACATTTTCTCCAAGGGGATGTCCTCTTAGGTTATTGATAATTCCTTTTACAAACTGGCGTGCCTTTCTAGTCAATAGATTTTTCGTTTGTAACAGCTTGCTTAATTTGGCAAGTTCTCCAAATACTTCATGAACGACACTAAGGAACAGTCCGAAACTGTGGGTCTCAGTCTCTGAGATCCTTAAAACTATGTTTATTGACTTGGTCATAATACAAACGTGCCTGCTCTTCACAGTATTCAGTCAGTGCTTGTTTGTCATTTCTCTACAATGCTTGTGAAGCAAAGTGTCGTGAAAGCCATCTGATTTTCAGTGTCATCTAAAAAAAAAAACACAGTTCTAGGTGTCCAGGAAAAACTGATTTGTTATTTCAAAACATTCCTTTCACCACATTGTCACCCCCCACACACACACACACATACACACACCACTACCGTTGTTTTGATTAAAATATCACACCGACTTGTTCGTGACATCAAAGTCTTTTTTTTTTGTAAGTTGTCGGTGGCGAGTGATATCAAAATCTTTGTTCTGCTCCATAGCTAGTAACCAATGTCAAATATTTTTTATTATTTTAAAGGGAGTGTTTGAAATTGATATTTTTCTTGTATTATCGTTAGACGATTTAATTGAATGATGTTGCTAAAGTCTGTTTGCAGTGTGTGAGAGATGGAAGATACATTCTGGAATTTTTACTTGTTTTCTTAATTGAATTTTAACAAAGGATGTGACTGAGTTCCAGGTAGAATAAGAAATAAAGTCGCTACTAACTTTCATGACAAATGTGCAGAAATTCTAATTTTTTACCTACTGAAATTTTCTGCGCGGTAACTCAAAACTTAAAAGTTACAATGATGGGTGATGGGGATGGGACCTACGAACCAGACTACCTATATATAATATATAAACATGGATATCTATGCTTGCACGCCTTTAACAAATATTTGTTTTTAAATATTACCCTCAAAGACATTAAATTCATATTTTTCCTCTAAAAATAACAACAAAGAAAACACTGTAAAAAAATTAATAATAATAGAAAAATCGTATTACGCCGCCTCCCCTCTCTTGTGGGGGGAAGAGGGGGTGGGGTTCGTCCACGTTGTCAACACTTCAAAGCTCAGTTTGCTTGGCATCTTTAAAAAACATAACACACCGCCAGCGTTTTTGAAGATCTCTCTGGTGCGGCTGTGTCTTTTTTCCCATAATTTGTTTTATTTAGTTTGTGTTTTGGGACTGTTTTATTATTGCAAGTTAACTGATTTTTTAAAATAAATATGTTTCGCTTTTAACGTAATTTCATTGTATTCCTTTCTAGATGAAGAAAATGTGTCTTCTTTTTTTTTCTGACATAAAATGAACATTAAAATTTTAGGCTTTGGTGTCACCCCCCTAATGGTGTCACCCGGGGCGGCCCGCCCCCCCTAGCGACGCCACTGGATAGAAGTGTAGCTCATTTAGAAAGTATTTTAAAATAAAAAGTCGGACTGTGTTAGAGAACATATTATATTCTCTTACTTTTCTCTCAATCTACTTTAATCACCACTGTAAACTTATAATGATAACTGCTATTAAATCAAATTTAAATAAAAAAATATTCTGAAATAACCCATAAATGTGTGCAAATTGACAGAATTTCCTGCTGCATTTTTCCAGGCCCCATACTATAGCCATCATTTTCCAAAGTAAGTACAGATTGATTACTCCACAGATTTTCATATTTCATTCTTGAACCAAAAATAAATGAGAAAGTAAATATAAAATAAAATACCAGTGCATTACATTCAATAAGGTAATACATGTATTTTGCTCATTCAAAATTTGAATCTTTATACAGATATATAAACTTTGGTGGCATTGGGACTGTCATAGCTCATGAGCTGACCCATGGATTTGATCTTGTAGGTAAGCTCTTATGATGCTTATCATGTAAATGATTTATATTCTTATTGGAAAACAATTATGTTAAAATATGTGTTAAATTTCTTTTTAATGTTGTGGAATTTAATCAGAGGCCTTGTGTAGCATCTTACCTGCACGCACTTCACATATCTAAAGAAAAGTTATGAAATAGATGGATAATTGATATTATATCTTCAGGGTACTGACAAATATACTCTTTTATTGTATTTTTTTTACAAATTTTGCCATGAATGATATTAATAATATAAAAATATGTTGCAAAAATGTTTCAAACTAGGGCTGTTATTGATTAATTTAAATTTAATTGTTAGCTTTTGAAAAATTACTGAATAATTAATCGATAATTTTGATTAAGCTAAAAATAAGTTGTATGACGTCATTAAAATGAAAATTGCAAGGGAAGTAACAAAAACAGGCTATTAAAATTTTTAAAATTTAAATGTAAGAGCTTATTTTAAAGTTTACACTTTAAAAATATTTTATTTGAATGGAAAAGTTTGTACGTAAAAAAGCAAACTATTATTAATAATTAATCATTTGTTAATAAATCGGAAAAATTAATTAAAACAATCCTCTTCACTTTAATCGCTATTTAATTGATTAAAATAATTTTCATCGATAAACATTTTTACCGATTAATCGAGAAATTAATCGTT
Organism: Radix auricularia; assembly: GCA_002072015.1. NCBI lineage: Eukaryota > Metazoa > Mollusca > Gastropoda > Lymnaeidae > Radix > Radix auricularia. The sequence continues at coordinate 274,863 of MUZC01001362.1, forward strand.
AATTTCCGCAGCCCTATTTAAAACCAAAATATATTTTGAGACTTATTTTTCAAATAATATTGATTACTTTCAGGAATTAATTATAACAAAGATGGCTCCATTGGAATGATATGGAATCAGTCATTCTCTGAAAACTTTAAAAACAGAACTCAATGTCTAACAGAATTCTACAATAACATTTATGTGAAAGACGTAAATAAGACAGTAAGTGGATCCAGTGCCCCCTCTGACCCAATGTAAATAAATAAATCAATTTACTGATGAATTCTTAAAATCTGGCGGCTTATTTATTTCATAATGGGATAAATTCTTTGTTCCAAAATGCAAATGGGATGTAACATCTGATACTAATTTCCTTATAAGTTAAACAATGCAAATACCTGTACTGATGTAATAACCTCATATAGCATTAGATATTTTTAAAATTTTTTACTACTGTGTCATTCATCCAAGATGTGTTCAACAAACATTCATTACAATTCTCTTACAAAAGCTCAACGGGACTAATACACTTAATGAAAACATTGCTGATAATTCTGGAATTAGACAAAGTTTCCAAGTGAGTTTAATAATTACCTCTCATTTTAGACATAACATCATTTTATTGATATATAAAGACTTTTAATGATTGGGTTAGTACAAAGCATACAGCAAGACTTTTTGTTATTTTATTGTTTGCATTATTAAAATCTTTTTTATTAATTACGTGTTCATTTTGTAAAATTATCTGAGAGAATAAATAAATGTAACTAATTTCTAATATCTATTTACATTACATGTATCTTTAATTTTTTCCAAATTTTATAAAAATTTTCAGGCTTACAAAACTTGGCAAAAATCTTCAGGGAAACCAGATGCTACTCTTCCAGGTCTCAATTACACTCAAAATCAGTTGTTCTTTATAAATTATGCACAGGTTAGGAATAACCATCTATTCTTCATTTAAATTTTTTTGATTCCAAAATGAAATATGCTTGGAATACTTACAATTTTAAAAAAGTCCATGATTTTCTTTTAAATTATAAAATTCTAAAAAAAACCATATCTATTTATAACTAAACCATTTTGAATAAAAATTTCAATGTTATGTTGTTTAGAGTTTGGCTGTAACTTATTGGAATTCAGGTCATATACCTTCATATTTTTATTTGAGAGGTTTTAGATACTTCACTTGAAATCTTAATTCAACTAAGATGTCATCATTTCCTGTTATTATCTTTTCCAGACTTACTGCACTCAAGTTGGGAGGACAGAACTTCTCCAACAAGTTTTAACAAGTGCTTGGAGTCCTGGACGTTTCAGGTTTCTATTTTACTTCTTCATTGGCTTTACGAAGTCACACCTAGAAAGCTTTAAGAGATCATTATATAAAATCAACCAATACAGTTTTCCTTTTACTACAATTACTACTCTTAAGAAACTCATGACATCCAACACTTTCTTAATTAACACAGAGTTTTAGGCCCACTTCAAAACTTGGGGGAATTTGCTTCAACTTTCAACTGTCCGAGAGGATCACCTATGGTTCCCCAACACACCTGTACAGTATGGTAGAGAGTTCTGGTGTATACACCTGTGATATGTGGAAGGTATAGTGTACACACCTGTGCTGTGTGGTAGAAAGGTTTGGTGTACACACCTGTGATGTGTGACAGGAAGTTTTGCTGCACACACCTGTGTGGAAGGTATGGTGTACACACCTGTGCTGTCTGAAAGGTATGGTGTACACACCTGTGCTGTGTGAAAGGTATGGTGTACACATTTGTGCTGTGTGAAAGGTATGGTGTACACACCTGTGATGTGTGGAAGGTATGTTGTAAACACCTGTGCTGTGTGGAAGGTATGGTGTACACATTTGTGCTGTGTGAAAGTATGGTGTACACACCTGTGATGTGTGGAAGTTTGGTGTACACGCCTGTGATGTGTGGAAGTTTGGTGTACACACCTGTGATGTGTGGAAGGTATGGTGTACACACCTGTGATGTGTGAAAGGTATGATGTACACACCTGTGATGTGTGAAAGGTATGATGTACACACCTGTGCTGTGTGAAAGGTATGGTGTACACATTTGTGCTGTGTGAAAGGTATGGTGTACACACCTGTGATGTGTGGAAGGTATGTTGTAAACACCAATGCTGTGTGAAAGGTATGGTGTACACATTTGTGCTGTGTGAAAGGTATGGTGTACACACCTGTGCTGTGTGAAAGGTATGGTATGCACATTTGTGCCGTGTGAAAGGTATGATGTACACACCTGTGCTGTGTGGTAAAAAGGTTTGGTGTACACACCTGTGCTGTGTGGTAAAAAGGTTTGGTGTACACACCTGTGCTGTGTGAAAGGAAGATTTGGAGTACACACTTGTACTGTTTGGCAGGAAGATTTGGAGTACACACCTGTCCTGTGTGTTAGTATACCCGGTGTAACAAGACTGTGATAGACTGTATTGTGATAAAATAAAGATTATATATGTATGTATATGTGTGTGTGTTGATATTTCTTTTCCAATCATTGTTTTCTTCTTTTATTTTTACATGCATAATTTATAATAATAAATATTATCACCTTTTATTTTTAGAATTTCTTGAAATCAATGGAATGTGTGGAGCTGTATGGTGGGGTGTGTGGGCGGATGGGGCATCTTTTATCTACTAAAACTAATAGTAACCTGGAAAGAGAGAGGGTCTCATTTAAAAACTAAAAGTCATGTCACCTTTGTTTTGTTGAATCAGTTCTCATTATTGGAAAATGAAACAATCCTTTGATTTCTTTTTTTTTCAAACTTGATTTATTAGATGATAAAAAATATACACATGATAAAATTCACAAGAACCAAAAACAGTGAGTAAAAAAAAAGACCAAAAATGTCTTGATTATGTGGAGGCCATCCCAGCAGACATGGCAAATTCTTGGCTAGCAATCAGTTTTACACAGCTCATCAATAAGAGTTTATTTCTTTATAATGAAAGTACAGGTAGAGAGGTTTAGAAATAATATTAAATAATATTAAAATAAGAGCCTTAATCATTCTTAAAAATTATTGAAGTGCTATACATTGTTTAGCTTTACCTCAATTTTATTTATAAAAATTGCTCCTTTTGAGCTAGAAATATTCACATATTTTGATTGATTCAATACACTTCAATAGTAATAGTATATTTGAAAACAAAAATGGGGAAAAAAATTTGTGTCTGGAATTCCCAAAAAGAAAATTAAATTATTTAGGAACACTTGGAAAAAACATGCAGGTAGAAACATTTTTTAAAAAAGTTTGTTGGTTAAAACATGTTGAAAACAAATTGAGAGAAAATGGATGCATTACAAGTGACATCTAACAAATAAACAAAATTAAGTACTGCATATCTTATTAGATTTGAATATATTCAAAATTATAATTCTAAACCATATCCAGCTTTTAAGCAAACATATACTTGACCAGTTAATGGGTAACCAAGGGTTACTTCTTTAAAATTCCTTACCTGAAATAAGTTTGTGCAAATAAAAACAAAAACATTTATATCTTGAAAGCTATATGTTGATTTGTAGTCTATACTCATGGCAGTAATTCAATCAATGTGTTTATATGAATCATGAACAAAGGCAATTAAATATTAACTTTAAAAATGTAACAAATTACTAATCAAATGAATTACAACAAAACAAAACGCTAATTAACCCTTTGAACCCGTCATTCTCACCCCTTAATCCCCGTTCTCCTTGTAAAAACTTGTATTAGGGTTAGTATCTTAAAACACAATATTCCAGTCTGGTGGGTGGGCATGGATTTTAACACATAGGTTTTTAAAAAAGTGGGATCTCAGATTCAAAATATTCAGTTACCAGCCAAAATTTTTTAAAAATTAATAATAAAACTTATAAGAAATTTGAAAAATAATTAAACAGTTAATTTTGTAGGTGCAGGTGGGATCGGACAGTGGGTTATTGATTTTAAACAAAAATGTTATCTATTGGGGATTTATTTTATTTTATTTAAAAAGTTCAATTATGTTAACTTTTCAAAATGATGTTAAGCAAGAAGGATAATTTATAATTCATCTCTTTATTTCCCTTAACTAAAGACCAAAGTTTGGAAAGAATAACTGCATAAGAAATAACATCAATGCTCAGAAACAAATCAAACAAATATAACTGGGAAAAAAAGAGCAACTGTTGCGCTGTTCAAAAAAAACAACTTAAAAAAAGTCATAAAGGCTATAATGTTATTCTGCTGTTTTATTTCCATGTACATTGTGACATTGACAGACAAGGCAACAAAACTTCTAGGTTGAATGCTTGTAGGTTTAATAGATATTTACCAGAAAAAGTACTTTGAAACACTATCAGTACTATCAGATCTTTATCTGCTAACAATTCAGTTGGTGGATCATCTTTTGCTATGGTGGAATCAGAATTCGGAAAATTGAAATCTTAATTTTTTAGAAAGATAAATAAGACCATAATAGTTGTAATATTAAAACTTGATTATATTAACAGCAATATAATTACATATAAGCACTTTCAAAAATTTCATTTGGTCAAGTTCTTTTTTAAATAAAAGCTTCAAGTTCAGGGTTTACATGTTTCTACAGGAGGAAATAGAAACCTAAGACCAAGCTATTAATTTAAGTTCATCATTTAAAGACTGCAAGTAATTATTCAAATGAATTGTAATCTAATTCTTTGCGCATGCCACAACTTGTAAAAATGCAAAGCTCAAAGTTATTTTCATGCAGGGTTCGCAAATATATATTATTCTAAGACTAATTCTTCAAATGTTTCATCATAGTTCTTATAAGGCCATGTTACTCTTTACTGGTGAGCTGTCAGGTCATTGTGTCCATTTAATACACACCTGCACACACAAAATAAGATGGTTTCTACTCTTGTCCAAAAACTGTCTCTCTACCCCCAGCTGCCTTGTGTGAGTTCTGGTTACACTAATGGAGAGATTGACACTACTAAGATAAACCAATGTAGACACAAGCTACTCTACTGAAAAGCAGATGATGACCCAAGGGTTTGCAATGCACGGCAGATGAAAGCAGCACAAGACAAGGGCTAAGATGTGCAAGGGAGGCAACCATATTTTAATATAAAGTGTTGGCTGTGCTAAGACGGAGATACAAATATTGAGTTTCAAAAGACAAAGTAGTTTATCCAAGACACAAAACATTTTATTTATAACATAACAGTGGAGAAATTATAAATGTTACTTTGTTTACTGCCTGCAATCATCTATTTCACTAATAGCTTTTCAAACATGAAATATTTGAAATATTTTTTGTTTTTTTAAAATAAAACTGAAATAAAAGTTCCTGAATAAAACAGAAAGAGTATATTCTCATGATATTATGTCCTGCAGAATTAAGGATAAGGAACTTTATATTCTAAAAATTAATTCACCAAATTTTTAGACTGGGTAAATGAAGTACTAACTATAACCTAACACTTTCTAACTCTTAACATTCTTCAATTTATTCACTTCTTAAAATGAAGAATTTTAGTTCATCCAGGGAATAACTTCAGTGTTCAAATAGGTTATTGCTCAAATTACGTGTAATTGTAACGTTCATCTATCATCAAATTTAATATCACTTCCTGCATTTGTAATAATACAATCAAATCTACCAGCAACTGATAGCGCTGGTAGATTTTAAAAAAATTTGTGGATGACATTAAAAGCACAAACATTTTCTGAAAATTTGGATTTTTCACATTAATGCAAAGGCAACAGGGCCTAAAATTGTGAGATTTCGTAAAGACGTGATTGTTTATTTTTCCATCTCAGCAGCAGCAAGACATGTCAGCTCTGAGGATTCAACCAAACTGTAATTTTTATATCTTCCAATTTTTATTTTTTCAAGTATGCCAAATGTTGACCTCATCCAAAGTTTTTGTTTCTAGAGAAATTCGATTGTTGATAAAATCTCATGGTATGGTGAGCTAGTTATACCACCGGGGCCAAGTGAATTCTAATGAAAAAAACCAAGAGATAATCCTATGGGTTTTAACCTCTCAACTGGTCGTCTCCAAGACAGATTCATTCTCACACTCTGGCTCGGCAGGGGTCTCCTCGACCTTGTCTCCACAAGCGTCTGCTGCAGCGGCATCCCCAGCACCATGTGTCACATCCTCGTCTATCCCGGCAAGGTCTGCCTGTGAGATCTGCTCAAAGTCATCCTCTGATGAACTGACTTCTTCCTGCTCATCGTCAGCCTCGTCTTCAATGCCAAGAGGCGAGAGATCCCCGAGAAAGGAACGAATCAACTGAGCAATTCCTTCATGTTCACTGCACAATAGAGAGGTTATCATAAACAAGTTAATACATCGAATAGAGAGGTTATCATAAACAAGTTAATACATTGAATAGAGAGGTTATCATAAACAAGTTAATACATCGAATAGAGAGGTTATCATAAACAAGTTAATACATCGAATAGAGAGGTTATCATAAAGAAGTTAATATATCGAATAGAGAGGTTATCATAAACAAGTTAATATATCGAATAGAGGTTATCATAAACAAGTTAATACATTGAATAGAGAGGTTATCATAAACAAGTTAATACATCGAATAGAGAGGTTATCATAAACAAGTTAATACATCGAATAGAGAGGTTATCATAAACAAGTTAATATATCGAATAGAGAGGTTATCATAAACAAGTTAATACATTGAATAGAGAGGATATCATAAACAATTAAATACACCGATCATCATTCAAAACGAATAATGCTTTTATCGACAAATTAAACACAAATATTCAAATTTCAATTTCTTTTAGATTTTGCCATGTTATTAATGTTTTTAAAAAAATTGTGAGGAATAAATATTTGAAATCCTGGGCTGCAAAAAAAAATAATATAAAAAATAAGAAATAAATTTAAAAAATTTGTGTTAACTCTTAAAGTCGCAAAGCGTCGTAATGCGTCTCTTCCCGCTATCCCTAAAGCGTCGTAATGCGTCCCTAGATACAAATCTCGTTAGAAATGAGATCTCGGAAAGTAAAAACTCTTCAATGCTTGAAAACCGATGTATTTGACTTCCGGCAATGGCGGCCTTTGCCGGCACTAGTGTTAACGCTCGATTCGCGATGTTTTTTTGGTAGTTTTAACGGTTTTTTTTTCGAAGATACGTTTTCGTTATACTTCATTACTAAAATAATAGTTCTAAACTACAGGTAAATATTGTTTCAAACTCAGTACAGTCTTTTGGATGCGTAAAATAACCATTCTTAGCCTTAAAAATGAAGTCAGTATGACAATAATATTATAAATGGATTTTACGCAATTTTTTTAATTTCATAACCGGTTGATCGTAATACGGGAAATCCTTACGGGACTGAGGCGGAAGTTTTCCAAAAACCTTATGGGGCTTTAAGAGTTAATTAAAAGAATATTCTAAAATTTCAATCTGGAATCTTGCATTTGACTATAAATAATTTATAGTGACTGCTACATAAGCCTGGACCTTGACATATTAATTAGCTGTGATGAAATCATTAGGTCAGAGGGTACCTAATATCGTCTGTTGTAAAAACTTCGGTCACTCCCAACTGGACCCCAGTGTCCATTGAGAGGATGACCTGATAGGCTTTCCCACCAGTAGGGCCGCCTTGTTCCTCCACACGAACATCCTTAATGTCCTCCAGCTTGGCTTTCACTGTGGAGTCAAAGAGTAGATCAGATACACAGATATTTAACAAGTCTTCTACATGGCTAACAATCAGGTCAAACATGGCTAACAATCAGGTGAAACATGGCTAACAATCAGGTGAAACATGGCTAACAATCAAGTCAAACATGGCTAACAATCAGGTTAAACATGGCTAACAATCAGGTCAAACATGGCTAACAATCAGGTCAAACATGGCTAACAATCAGGTCAAACATGGCTAACAATCAGGTTAAACATGGCTAACAATCAAGTCAAACATGGCTAAAAATCAGGTCAAACATGGCTAAAAATCAGGTCAAACATGACTATCAATCAGTTCAAACATGGCTATCAATCAGGTCAAACATGGCTAACAATCAGGTTAAACATGGCTAACAATCAGGTCAAACATGGCTAACAATCAGGTCAAACATGGCTAACAATCAGGTCAAACATGGCTAAAAATCAGGTCAAACATGGCTAACAATCAGCTCAAACATGACTATCAATCAGGTCAAACATGGCTATCAATCAGGTCAAACATGGCTAACAATCAGGTTAAACATGGCTAACAATCAGGTTAAATAGCTAACAATCAGGTTAAATGGCCAACAATCAGGCCAAACATGGCTAACAATCAGGTCAAACATGGCTAGTTTTTATCTAAGCTCAGACCAGATCATCCCGACTAGTATTTTGTATAATAATTGTAAACAAATTTTTCTTTCAGCATGGGGTTTGACTACCTCTGCTATTCTAATCCTATGGAAGCATTACCACTCCTTGCAGGAATTTTAATTTTATAGTTTGACATGAAAAGATGACAGGAGAACAAAGCAACTGTTGACCTACCATAGGGTGGCGATCCAATGGAAATGAGAGTATTCAACATGTATTGGCACCAGTGTAGACGGGTCATCCTGACCTCTGATCTCATTTTGTCAAATTCACAAATCTGTCAACAAATATTCAACAGTGATTTGTATGAATTGATATCCAATGCCTCAAATCTTATCCTAGACCCGTAATCCTATGGAATTAAAGTGTTGATCTCGCCTAATACACCCGCCCGCCCAGCCTTCCCTTGATCTTTATAAACCTTGATTTTTACTATATTCCTTAACTTCCGTGGAGTAAAATCGGCAGATAAGTTGTGTTTTATTTTTGCACTTCTTTTTAGTTTTCTTTTTATTTTGTCGACGAAGGGTTTGTGTCGCTTTTTTAGGTTTACTCATAACCAATTTTTTTAATCCCTTGCCAGGACTAAAATATTACACAACGTCTTGTAAGTATGTAATCCTATGCCAGGTCCTGTAAGCATGTGGTAGGACTGTGGTAGGACTGTAATACTTTGCGAGGCATGTAATGCCAGATCCTGTAAGCATGTGGCAGGACTGTAATACTTTATCAGGCATGTAATTATATCTCAGGCCTGTAATCCTACGTCAACCCAGTAACCATATGCCAAAACTGTAATCCTAGTTCTAGCCAGTAATCATATGCTAAAATTGTAATCCTACGTCAACCCAGTAATCATATGCTAAGACTGTAATCCTACGCCTAGCCAGTAATCATATGCTAAAACTGTAATCATAAGCCTGGCCCGAGGATCTTTGCTAGGCCCTAGGAAGAATGGTTGACATGAATGTATCAGAATAGTCTTGTATTATATTACAGGAAAATTTTACTTTTCTACTTTATACTAATGACTTTAATTTTAAAATAATATTCAATAAAAACTAAATACTAAAATATTTTTAATGGACTGAAATAATGAAATAGCACTGAATACCAACTTATACAAAGATTAATGGAATGGACAATATTTGAGTAAGGTTGTAGTTCGTCACTAATTGAAAAAATAAAAAACTTAAGTAATGTTAGTCTGATAATTTACAACAAATAGCCTAAAATATTCAATGCCACACACCTCATAGTTGTCAACAATCAAACAGCTCAGACCAGCGGCACACAGTCCTATTAAAACCTTGAATATAAACGACTCTGCACAATAGAAAAAAAAACATGATTACCATAAATTTCATTTATATCCATGCATGAAAACAACTATTTAATATATATATATAATCTGAAACTTAACAAATTAAAATTAGGTAACATGGAGCTCTCATCTGAAAATTAATAATGCATTACCAATGTATTACCAGAAGTAATTCAATTTTTTTTTCAATAGATCACCCTTAAATAAAACTACTAACCTGATCCAAATAAAAATATACCAATGAGGCCAACAAAAAAACCTGAGGAAGACAAAATACGATTGTAGCATAATTTGTATCCTCATGGAAACAGTGATACAAGCAGTAGTAAATGGAAAAGAAGTAAACATAGTATGGGTTAGCCTGACAGGACCTAACAAAACAGTGAACATTTCCACAAAGAGCCTTCCTCAATGAACAAACAATACACAAATAAAACGAACATAAAAAATCTAAAAACTAAATTTTTATTTTTATTAATTTTTATTTTTCATATTCGTTTTATTAGTGTATTGTTTGACGTGGAAGATTTGAGGTGATGTGGAAGATATGAGGTGACGTGGAAGATATGAGGTGATATGGAAGATATGAGATGATGTGGAAGATGTGAGGTGATGTGGAAGATATGAGGTGATGTGGAAGATGTGAGGTGATGTGGAAGATGTGAGGTGATGTGGAAGATGTGAGGTGATTTGAGGTGATGTGGAAGATATGAGGTGAGGTGGAAGATGTGAGGTGATTTGAGGTGATTTGAAGTGATGTTGAAGATATGAGGTGAGGTGGAAGATATGAGGTGATTTGAGGTGATGTGGATGATGTGAGGTGATGTGGAAGATGTGAAGTGATTTGATGTGATGTGGAAGATGTGAGGTGATTTGAGGTGATTTGAGGTGATGTGGAAGATATGAGGTGATTTGAGGTGATGTGAATGATGTGAGGTGATGTGGAAGATGTGAGGTGATTTGAGGTGATGTGGAAGATATGAAGTGAGGTGGAAGATATGAGGTGATGTGGATGATGTGAGGTGATGTGGAAGATGTGAGGTGATTTGAGGTGATGTGGATGATGTGAGGTGATGTGGATGATGTGAGTTTATGTAAATTGAGGAGAGATGAATGACACAATGTCACCCCCAAAAGCAGTAGGTAAAAAAATGAAGACAACTACATGTCAAAAAATAGAGAGAAATCATTCTTAGTTATAATGACTGTAAGAAAGTAAATCTGTGATCTGTTACTCACCAACAAAAACTGCTTTAGAGAGAAAGGTGGGCTCCCTGAGAAGACGAAGCTGAGAATCTGTTTGTTTTTCTACACGCATGTATCCCATGTTGCATCAAAGAGTGTTGCAGTTACAGCTGAAAGTAAAATAGATTGATGTTACGTAACACTCTGCATCTCCATGCATACAGTTTTCTACTCCATTGTTTCAGTGTCATAATTGGGCTGTAGTACGCAAAAGAAAAGAATTCAATAAAATTTGATAATTTCAAATGGTTTAAAAGAAAAGGTGTGGGTTTTTTTTTTGGTTTTTTTTTTAAAGTCTATTAACTTACTTTCTTACAGGTTTGATTATTTGGTTACTGAAAATGGTTAAAAATAAATCAGCAGCATGGAGTTGTTTTTTCTCAGCTTAAAATTCCCAACCCAGTGATAGGGTCATACTGATTGTTTGAACACACAAAAGTTGACATTTTGCAGGTAAATATGACAATGACATGGTACTAATACCTTTTCAAAAAATAAAAGCTTCATAATTATTTTATAAAGCAGTTAAAGAGGATAACAAAAATAATCTATTCCTAGTCAACTATTAGAACTCAAATGATGGTAAAAGATGTTTTTATAAAAAATTAAAACAAGATTAAATTTTTGTAAGGAAATAATATGAACTTTTCCTTTGCAGGTAGAACTTTGACCTATTCGGTTTGATGTAAACAATGTTCTTTATGGAACAGCTGACATTTTCTACAGTAGCAATATTACAGCTGAGAAGTGAAAAAGAAACTGCGTAATACAACATGTGCCTGGATTCTTATCTACGTGACCAGTTCAGGCTGCAGATGGCCAGTATTGATGTGCACAGCTGTGTTGGTAAATAAAACTTGACTGATTTTAAAAATTCAAGGAAGCCTGGCTTTTTTTTTAACCAATGATTAAGATCTTATAATTGCTACCAAGGGATATAAAACTGAAAGTTGACAAAACTTTGGGCCCTTCAACAAAGCCTTTGAAGATCTTTTATAAAATGTTAACCTTATGATATTTTTAGTTTTGAAACAGGAGCCTGACATAAATTTAATTTGGATGCCATATCATTTCTAAATCTTTCATATTTTAGGAGGAGGTCTGAAATAAATGCATAGATAAAATAAGTATGTAAATGGTATTTTGAAAATTAATTAAATGAATTTATGTTTTTTATTCTTGCTGTGTTGTTTTTGATGAGCCTTCTCATCCATGAGGGGCATTCACCGATCATCTTTAGCATCTGCAATTGCTCCAAAGCCACAGGCCACCTACAAGAGACCTCTAGGCATCCCTATCCTGGGCCAGCCTCTCCATGATCTTCCAGTCATGGTCTCCAATTCTTGATGTCTGCCTCCAATTCTCGGTGCCAAGAGTTTCTTGGACAGCCTCTTCTCCCCTTTCCCTGACAGTTCCATTTCAGGACTTGCCTAGTTGTAATGGAGGCAGGATTTCTTAGTGTATGACCAATCCAACTCCAACACTTCTGGAGAATCTCTTTCTCAGTTGGCTTCTGCTTTGTCTGTTGCCACAGTTCCTGCTTCCTGGCAAGTGAATTCTGAGAAACCTTCTTAGGCAATTATAGATAAAGGACTGGATCTGGTCATGTTTACGGCCGTCGTTCTTGGCCTCCAAATAGCAGCACAGGCTTCACTATGGAGTTGAAGATCCTTATTTTTAAATTGCTACTAAGGTTTCTGAAGACCCAAACATTCTTGAGTTGTTGGAAGGTTGCTCTTGCCTTCCCAAATCCCTATTCTGATGTCAGCATCCGTTCCACATTGTTTATCTACCATGCTGCCAAGGTAGACAAAACTGTCCACCTCCTCAAGTGTTTCTCCTTCAAGCTGTGTAACCACTATGAAAACATGATGAGATCGAATTTTTCCTTAAAATTGTAACCTTCTTTAAAATGTACCATCATTATCATTTTTCCATGTGCTGATTAGCTACTTACCTAACAGAGATTTGATTATTAACTCTCTCTATGCTTACCTATATGAGGGAGATTCTAGATGGGGAATCACAATAGTCACAAATAGGATCAGCTTCCCCTAATGAAAAGCAAACATTTTAAATGTTGAGCTCCTTTTGTCCATCCAAGACACACTTGCTGAGCTGCTGACACTCTGTTAGGAGGATGTTACGATCAGAAGATGTTAAGCAGCAGAGATGTGCTCCTTTTTGTGAAGATACCTAAGGAATAAATAAACATGCAATAGGAAACTTTGCTATAAATTATGATAAAGCAAACCTACCATAAAGTTGGAGAAAGTGCGTGAGTTAAAAGTATAGCAAAATGGAGAGAAAATTATTCCTGGAAATGTTAGAGAATAAGGCTCAAAACAACCATAGAACATTTCCATAAGCAACATTAACTTCATACTGGTGTGGGTTGGAAGGAAGATTTAGGTTGTCAATATATTATTCCTAACACTCTGGATTTTTAATTGTGACCCCAGCTTATGGTCAGCATATTCACCTTCCTCACTAAAGTATAGACTCCTGTATGCTCTATATACAGATGCTCATAGGTGAATGATATAAAACATAATGCAATAAGTACTTGACTTATTAACTTATTGACTTTAGCAGATGGAAAGTATTTTACAACTGTGAGCTGGGTTATATATTTATATACAAGCCAAGCCTTCATAGTTGACCATGATCAAACATGTAACAATATGACATTAAATTTTTTTAAAAATGTTTTAGATTAAAAATTCTGGTTGGAATTTTTTAAATAGTTTTTTGTATATATTCTTAAGTGTCTAAAAAGGTTGTAAGTCTACTATTTACTGTAAATTTTTTATTTCCAATTCATTCAAGTTCTAACCTACTCAGAACAATGGAGTAAAAATGTGTTCTTTCTTTATCTTAATGTATAATAAAGGGCTACAACTTTGTAAAGGGTTTTTATTATTTTCCAACTGTTATTTGAATGAAAAATATGTTATTTAAACAGGGTGTGTATGGGCCTGACAGGACATCTGTGACCCATATTTTGTTATTTGAATGCTACAAAACTTCTCATGTCGCTAAGCAGATTCAGAGTTTTATATTAGAACTTTTATTTAAAGTTGCACTCTTTAAAGTGATGTCACAGTTCTTTTAAACATCCCCCCCCCACCCTCATCAAATATTATTACAAATGTGCGACCTCCTACCCTATGAGACTAAAGACACATCATTACAGCACACCACATGATACTCAGTTGCTACCATTTAGTGAATAATTCGTACATTAACGCAAAATTGTCAATTGGTTTTGTGTTTTTTAAAAACTTTTTTAAAATTCACTTATCATGAATCTAAAAAAGTTATTGACAGGAGCCAACCTACGGAAAAAAAAATTGTTTAGGATCACCATGGGGTTATTTAACAAGGGTGCGCAACCTTTGGGCTATTGACGGCCACATAAAAAAAATTACTTTTGCTACGGCCGCCAAAAGTTTTTCACTGAAAAACAAAATGATAAATATAAAAAATTTACCGCTCATATTAGTCAATGCAAAATAATGACATAATCATTATATATTGTAGGCAAACACAGTGCTTAATTAAAAACAAAAACATTTCAATTGATATTCTCTTATAATTCTACTGTATTGAACATTGTCAAGTAAACCTAACAGTGTCCTAACATCAAGTCTCACATGTACAGCATAAGGATATTTTAAAGTGGCATGAGTACGCTGAGAACACGATAATTGAATAAGTGATAAACTGCACTTCATTAACACTGCCTATGTAACTTAGCAGTCCAGAGTCCAGAAATTAGTGGCTGCTTTCCTTTTGGATGTTTGCAGAGAGTAGTACAAAGATTCACACATGTAAGTGGTCCAAAACTCCACTAGAGTGCTTCTTGGTATTTTGCAAAGCTTAGAATGCTCCACAGCTAATTTCCATGTCTACTGTGGAACGTTTTTGTCCTTGAATTTCTTCACAAGCTGAACATTATTTTTTAGTTTGATCAACTCCATTTGGAAATCCAATGGCGCACACTCTGTCTCAACCAAATGTGAAGAAGCAACGAGTCTCATATATTCTGAGATCTTGTCAAAATCCTGAAAACATTATGCAAATTCCAGCAGAGATCGAGCTGGAATTTTGTCTTTTCCTATTTCATGGCTCTTGATTAGAACGGTGATTTGCGAGAAATGATAGAGATTGAGCTGTTGGATACGACTTTGTAGCACATGACATTTGTCACAGAAATCCTGTACTCTTCTGTACATGAGACAAACTGTTGTTCCTTTGCCTTGCAGACACTCGATGAGGCTGCTGATATAAAATTAGAAATCTACAAGTAAAGTTAGAGATATTAAGAAGGCTTGGTTCTTGAGATTATGTTTCTGCCTGAGACGACCAACGAACGCTGGTGTGGTATAGAATATCTTCAGCCGACAAATCAATTGTATGAAGAATTTGTATTAATTGGCGGTAGTGAAGAAAATTCACATGAATGAAAAGGATAATGCAATTCACACCCTTCAGAATGATATCGAAATTAACATACTTAGAACGCAGCGCCTTCTGGTGAATAATGCAGTGCAGGTTTATGAACTGGTAATTACCAGGATCCTTCAACAAATAATCAGAAAATCAGGCACGCCATCTAATGCCTTGCAGGTTTTTCAGGTCAACGTGTGAGTCAATGCAAGCTTTTTTAACTGCCAGTAATATGTCTTCTCTTCGAGTTTGAGTAACTAATGTCTCCGTGGAGAGCAGATCCTTGCACAATTCAAATATATTGGGGATAGCGAGTGAACGAACATGAGTGGCTGCGCTGAATCTGAAATGTCAGTAGATTCATAAACAGCAAGTGCAAACAGGCTATCCTCCTTGTTAATATTTCCCTTCATGGAGAGCTTCAACTGCTCTGCAAATTGCACGCTATCTCATGAAAAAGAAATCATATAATAATCCGTTTCCTTACCCAGGAGAATGCATTAAACAACATCCATGATGCAACTATTTATGATTTCCCAACCGGAAAAAGGGAAACCGAGACAATAGGCCACTCGATAGGAATCTTAACTGAGCTTATTTGAAGTCTTAACAAAAGGAGACATGACCGAGGTCTGTTGTCGAACATTCCTCTTCAGTTTTTCCATGCAGATCTTCCTTGAATCCCCTAGTAACTCTGCATAGTTGTGTGATGCGTGACGGTGACAATGTTACTTGGCATTTTTATCTTTGACACTTCACAACATTGCCACAGATTAGACACTGCATGAAATGGTTCTCTGTCATAAAGAAATCTAACACTCACTTTACATTAAAGCTCTGCTTTGCTTCTTCCAATGTTTTTTTTTACCTTTTTATCGACATTATAAGTACTAAGGCGTCACGGATAATATAGATAACTGATCATACAAGCTGTATAACTCTGATGCAATTAAAGTTTAAATCGACAAAGCCTGATAATGCACACCTAGTCTCTATTACCAAAGGGCGGTAAGGCGTGCATCGATAGAACTCTCTTAGGAAACAAAATTACAAGCCTATACTATAGACTATACTATAGTATAGTCTAAAGACTACTGAGAATGAAGTACCAAGTCTTAGAATCTAAGTGAGAACCCTTTTAGTTTTAGACACTAATTTCACTAATGCCAATGCCTAAATTTGTAATTCCCAAGACCCATTAAGGCCAAGGCTAAGTGGCTAAGGTCAGGATTGAGATTGATGGACTATAAACTATAAATGAAATTAGTGCCAGTTAAATTCTAAATCTTGTAGTCCTTTTACTTTGATTTCAATAATTTATTATTTATATTATATATTATTATTTATATGTGATAGTTAAAGTATTATTATTTCTCACTGGTTGTTGATGGAATTGGCTAGGAATTGAATAGGAAGATCTAAATCTAAGACAAGAAACAATACTGACAATTCAATACTAACTACTAGCTGTTAGTGAGTGTGAGCTAGAGTAATAAGTAATACTTATATATAATAAATGATGAATAAGAAGATGATATTGATTTTTAATCATTTTGAAGAATGAAAAAAAAAAAAAACGGTACACGGCAGTGAGACAGAGAGTACTAGGCTTACTAGGTCAGTCTAGTGATAGTCTAGTAACAGAACAGTGAGTTCAGTTATCCTAAACTTACACAGATTCCTTGGTCGTATCATTTGCTAAAAATATATATTTGAAACATAAAATTTCGTTTAGAAATATACAAGCTCCTACCGAAATGAAATGGCTGGTTAAGGTTGATGAATATAATTCGAACGCGACGAAAATACTGTTGCAATTCTTGTGCTATTGTATCCTAAAAATAAGAGTAAGCTGTGTTATTTTTAGCTGTCATCTAGTGTTTACAAACATCCGGGCGATACTCTTTATGATTGAAAATCAATAAACTATTTTTATGTTTGCAATGGGAAAATGAATTGAAAGTAATTTTGCTTGTGCCTACTTTTGTCCGTTAAAAAAAACATGAAAATATGTTAATTATATTCTAGGACTTAATAAAAAAATATCGTCAAAACGTTGTTTTTTTCGTCCCGTCTCTCCAAATTGACAAATCTCATCGCCACCTGAGAAAGAGACGTAACCTTCTCTAAAAAAAAAGACTAATTTGCATTTGCAAAATCACTACTCTCCCTTTGTTTGCCTTAAAATAAAATCACGTAGGTTCAGTCTTAACTATGGGCATATACAGTGTATCCTTTCTTATACGTATTTATTATTAGGGCTGTTGTAAAGTGAGAGGAAATTGGTGATTTAAATTAGGCACTGTAATTGGTAGAAAAAAACTGCAATTTTTTTTTGTAATTATTAGGGCTGCAAAAATTATCGATTAATCTGTCAAAAAATCGATTAAAATTATTTTAAAATTAAAATTATTTTAATCGATAAAATAGCGATTAAAATAATTCAAAATGTGTACAATGATATTACCGATTTAGCAATAAATCATCAATTATCAATAATAAAAAATAGTTGCTTTTAGCGTACAAACTTCTCCATTTAAATAAAAATATTTTTTAAGTGTAAACTTTAAAATAAGCTGTTTTATAAGGAAAATGATATAAACAAGTAGATCTAAACATTGTTATTACTTAATTAACAATAACAAAATTCAAATTAATTGACATTATATTGAGCTACTTATATCTATATTTTTTTAAAAATGTGAATTGCCAGTTTTTGTTACTTCCCTTGAAATCTTCAGTTTAATGACTTCATACATCTTATTTTTAGGTATATCAAAATTATCGATTAATTATTCGGTAATTTTTCAAAAGTTAATGTTAATTTTAAATTAATCGATAACAAACTTAGTTGTTATAATTTACATCAAAACTAGTCAAAAGACAGATGTGAACGTTAGCACGATTCGAGCAGAGGCGTCACTAGGGGTGCGGACCGTACCGGATGACACCATCATAAAGGTTTACAATGGAGTGACTGATACCGAATTGTAAAAAAAAAAAATGTTCACATTATTTGGCATGGGCAGACTTAGAGGAGTTATATAGAAAATGTCATGGGTGACACCATGAGCTACCAAAGTGAGTGACACCAGTACCGCCGAGAGGGGGGGCCCCCTTGGACCCCCCCCCCCTAAAGTACGTCACACTTTCGTACAAAAATATATTTTTTTTATTAACAAAATAATTAAAATTTAACACAAAACACCGTGACGTTACACATGACCGGACACCCCCTCCCCCTGTCCCAAACTGTCACACCTTCTTACACCCTTCCCCCTTAAAACTTGGCTGCAGTGAAATCCAAAGAGTCAATGAAAGTCATTGACTATTTTTTATTTTATATATTCGTTTTATTTGTGTCCGTTGAAAAAAGGCTCTTTGCCGAAACGTTCGCTGTTTTGTTACGTCCTGTCAGGCTAACCTTTACCCTGTTTACGTCTTTTCCATTTACTTTTTTGTATAAGCCTGATTGCAGTCTCACCCCTCATTATGTTTACCCATTAGACGACTGCAATATGGATGTTGTTGACAGTTTTACATATCTGGGATCTCGAGCATTCTCTCACTGGAAGATGAAATAAGCGGTATGATCGGGAAGACAGCAACTGTTATGGCTAGATTGTACAAAAGAGTCTGGTCCAATGCCAAACTCACAGCAAGGACTAAGCTGCAGGTATACCAGACCTGCGTACTGAACACGCTCCTCTATGGATGCGAGTCATGTACCACTTATACCATGTTAATAAAAAAATAATAATTTATCGAAAAAAATAATGTTTGAAGCTTCTGCTAGACATTTTTAAAAATTTGTAACTATAATCTAAATATCACTTAATTATGCCAACACCACGGAGCCCCGCATTATGCCGCATACTTGTAAACTTATTGTAGCTACTAGAGGCAAAGACCCGGCTTCAGTGGCGTCGCTAGGGGGGGCGGGGGGGCGGGCCGCCCCGGGTGACACCATTAGGGGGGTGACACCAAAGCCTAAAATTTTACTGTTGATTTTATGTCAGAAAAAAAAAGAAGACACATTTTCTTCATCTAGAAAGGAATACAATAAAATTACGTTAAAAGCGAAACATTTTTATTTTAAAAAATCAGTTAACTTGCAATAATAAAACAGTCCCAAAACACAAACTAAATAAAACAAATTATGGGAAAAAAGACACAGCCGCACCAGAGAGATCTTCAAAAACGCTGGCGGTGTGTTATGTTTTTAAAGATACCAAGCAAACTGAGCTTTGAAGTGTTGACAACGTGAACGAATCCCACCCCCTCTACCCTCCACAAGAGAGGGGTGGCGGCGTAATACGATTTTTCTATTATTTTTTTTAAAAAGTGTTTTCTGTGTTGTTATTTTTAGAGGAAAAATATGAATTTAATGTCTTTGAGGGTNAAAAAAACAACAACAAATATTTGTTAAAGGCGTGCAAGCATAGATATCCATGTTTATATATAGGTAGTCTGGTTCGTAGGTCCCATCCCCATCATTGTACCTTTTATGTTTTGAGTTACCGCGCAGAAAATTTCAGTAGGTAAAAAATTAGAATTTCTGCGCCTATGCCATGAAAGTTAGTAGCGACTTTATTTCTTATTCTACCTGGAACTCAGTCACATCCTTTGTTAAATTCAATTATGAAATCAAGTATAAATGTACATAATCTATCTTCCATCTCTCACACACTGCAAACAGACTTTAGCAACATCATTCAATTAAATCGTCTAACGATAACAAAAGAAAAATATCAAACACTCCCTTTAAAATAATAAAAAATATTTGACATTGGTTACTAGCTTTGGAGCAGAACAAAGATTTTGATATCACTCGCCGCCAACAACTTACAAAAAATACTTTGATGTCACGAACAAGTCGGTGTGATATTTTAATCAAAACAACGGGAGTGGTGTGTGTGTGTGGGGGGGGGGGTGACAATGTGGTGAAAGGAATGTTTTAAAATAACACATCAGTTTTTCCTGGACACCTAGAACTGATTTTTTTTTAGATGACGCTGAAAATCAGATTGCTTTCACGACACTTTGCTTCACAAGCATTGTAGAGAAATGACATAAAAGCACTGACTGAATATGAATACTGTGAAGAGCAGGTACGTTTGTATTATGACCAAGTCAATAAATATAGTTTAAAGGATCTCAGAGACTGAGACCCACAGTTTCGGACTGTTCCTTAGTGTCATTCATGAAGTATTTGGAGAACTTGCCAAATTAAGCAAGCTGTTACGAAAAATCTAATGACTAAGGCACACCAGTTTGTAAAAGGAATTATCAATAACCTAAGAGGACATCCCGTTGGAGAAAATGTTCATTGGTCTGCAGAGGTTGATGTTGCTCAAATGTATTCAGGTTGAAAACGCAAATACAGTCCTCAAATTTTTTTAATGTCTGAATTGGCAAGTGGACTCTCGATTTCTTGAAAGCGACTTGATACTTAAGTGAATATTTGAGTTGTAAGCGTTAGTCAACATGTCAAATTTTGATTTTGAACAAACATAACTGTGTGCCCTGTTTATAAATACAAAGTATTCTTAAAAGCTTTGAAGACATTGTGGAGAAATTTATGGATCACTATCGTAATTTAAGATTAGTGCTCGAAGAACAAAATACAATGTGGGTTGATTCAGACTTTCGACGAGATGATTCAGTTTGTCATGAATGAAAAATAATTCAGCGACATCGTCACCCTGTTTGATATTTGTGCTGTATATCTTGCATCGAGCGCTCATTGCGAACGTGGATTTAGCCTAATGAATTCTAGAAAAGTATAATCTAAAAATATGTTGTAAGAGTTACATTTAGAGTTGCTTATGAGGATTAAATCTTGTCAGAATGATGGACATCAGATCAACCTTGACAAAGTCTATAAAATATGTATTTTGTTGACAGACACCAGTGTGCTCCAGAATAAATTAGCGGCATANATTTTTTTCTCATATAAAGTATATCGGATAAATTGATGCATGTATTTTTGGGGAGATGCCAAAAATTTGCACACTGAAAATGGTAAACTGTTAAACTTTGCTGCTGCACACAAGTTTTTTTTTATATTATTATTTAGCACAACAACCGGCAAACATTAAAGAAAACATAGATCCCCACTAAGCTGTTTAGTGCTTACAAACGCGGGTTCATAAAGAATAATATTATGCGTTATTCCGTAATTTAAAAAATTGTTTTTTATGGGATAAGGAATTGTTTTCTATATTTCAAATACTTTATGTCCTCAACTGCTTTTATGTTTCGGGTGCTTGGCGGAAAGAATACGCTTTGTTGTGTTGTAGGGAGAGGAAGTTGCTTAGGAGTTAGTCTGGAACTTTACGCTATTTCGGTTATTTACACATCTCTCTCTCTCTCTCTCTCTCTCTCTCTCTCTCCT
>MUZC01001362.1:296676-307853 GCA_002072015.1 Radix auricularia
TTTTTTTTAAAACTTTTTTTTTTCATGTGATAAGGAATTGTTTTCCCTTTTAAACGTAATTCACTAGAGGGGAGCAAGAGGTGCTGACCTCACCGGTTGACAAAATAAAAAAAAAAGGTAAAATTATTTATATTCCCTTTATTTGGCACTGGAAGACTGAGAGGAGTTCTATGGATTGGGAGCCGCGCATAAATGACGTCACGTTCCTAAAAGGGGGGGGGAGGGTGTCACGCATCTATGACAATGTGAGACGAGAGGGAGGGGTGTGTTTGAAAAATGGGAAATCACCTCAAAACGTGCAACTATAAGTAAAAGTTCCATTTAAATGTTTGATTATTTACAATTTATTTAATGACGTTTTGTATGACTTCTCTCATGTTATTTACGATATTAGAGTGTAGATTTGCACTAAATCCAAATTTATTTGACAAAAATTAATTTGCCACATGAATAATTCTCATTTAGAAGATACGGAGTATTTTTTTTTTCTGGGGGGGGGGGGTCCCTCAAAGCTTTGTGACGTCATGTCGAAAAAAGGGGTGGGGTCTAAGTATTTGTGACAAAGTATGACGCGGGGGGGGAATCGGCAACGTCGCGTGACGTCATTTATGGACGCCCCCTGAAGGGGTGACACCATGAGCTACCGCCCCGGGTGACACCAACCCTAGCGACGCCCCTGCCCGGCTTCACACGGGTTTTAAATAGGGTTTTCTGTAGAAGCGTACACAATGCTTTTTCGCAAATTAGCGTTAGGAGAGTGTACTTAACAACTTCCCAAAGTTTCATACTTCTACATACGTGGAACAGTAGAATGGGTGATTTTCAGTATTTATATAGTGTAGTAGTAAAATAAAAAAAAAAACTACATTTCGGCCCCCGGCTCCCAGTAAGTGATAATTTAAATATTTTTTCACCTGTTACCACTGCAGGCGTGTACTCAACAATTTCCTCAAATTTCATGCTTCCACTTAATCAGAAATAGGAGAATTAGTAATTTTCAACTTTTATATAGTCCATCTAAGTAAAATACATTTTTGGGCCCCCGGCCCCACATGAGCGAGAAATTTAGACGAAATCTACTTAAGAAACTTCATCATGTAATGTCGTATACGGGTACTAAATTTCACAATGTTGCGTTGTCTGAATTTTGTTAATATAGCTCATTTTAGAAGAAAAAAAGTACATTTGGACCCCCGGCACCCCATGAAAAAGAAAGCCATTATTGCAAGGAGAGTCTGCTCAATAATTTACAAAAGTTTCATGTTTTTACCGACACGGTAAATTGGAGAATTAGTGATGAGTTTGTTTCTAATATAAGAAAAAAAATTAGTAAAAAAAAAAAAAAAACTATATTTTGGCCACCGGGCCCCAAAGAGAGGGAAGTTTAAAATTCTTTTTCTCAAATTGGTGTTAGGAGAGTGTACTTTACAACTTCCCAAAGTTTTATTCTTCTACCTACACGGGAAATGTAGAATGAGGTATTTTCAGTATTTATATAGCGTATATAAGTTTTTAAAAAACTACATTTGGCCCCCCCGGCTCCCCATGACTGGGAAGTTTAAAATTGTTTCTCGCAAAATATCGTCGGGGTAGCGTATTTAACAACTTGCCAAAGTTTCATGCTTCTACCTATCCGTAAATTAGGAAAATTAGTGATTTTTAGTTTTTATATATAGTTCATATAAGGGAAAAAACTAAATTTGGACCACCAGCCTCCAGAAAGAGGTAATTTAAATATATTTTTGCCTGTTACCATTGCAAAAGTGTACTCAACAATTTCCTAAAATTTCATGCTTCTGTCTCCTCGAGAAATAGAAAAATTGTTGATTTTCATTTTTTATATAGCTCAAATAAAGGAAAAAAGTTTTTGGGCCCCCCGGCGCCCTTGAGTGTGAATTTATGGAACGAAATCTATTTAAGAACCTTCCCCATATGTTTGTGTGTACGTTTACCAAATTTCACTTTACTGGGTTGTCTGGATCTTGAGTTATTAGGGAACAGACAGACAACAAATGAGTCTTATATATAGAGAGATACTATAATTAGCAACGATACAACTGTTACACTTGTCATAAAGTACTTAAACTGTTAAATAAATCAGATGAGGGATTGACAACATATAAACATACTTCCTTAAGGATTTAATCATCTTTCCATCAACCCTTAACTTTTACTTGGAATAGACATAATCGTAGAGCTGAAACAGCAGAATTATCATTATACAGGACAGAGCGCAAAAGGGACGGGGGTTGCTACATGCTACATATGCTTGATTGTCATTAAAGTGTTGCTTTTTTAAAGTAAGTCAACAAAGTAAAGGACGCGAAAGCGTGAAGTCTTGAGGCTTGGTTTTATTTAAACTTATTGAAACTTAAATTACCAATAATAGAAGGCTTTTAATTTGAAACGACGTGATGGATGGATGGAAAAAAATCCCCCCTCCGATAAACATACTTTTACCCATTTCATCTGTTAAATATAAGTGTATCAAAGTTTTGCTAAGAGCCGTCCATAAAGTACGTCACGCTCCAGAGAGGGGGGCCGCATGTAAGAAAGTGTGACAGTTTGTGACACAGGGGAGGGGGTGTCCGGCCATGTGTGACGTCAGGGTGTTTTATGTAAAATTTTAAATATTTTGTTAATTTTAAAAAAAAATATTTTTGTTCGAAAGTGTGACATCCTTGNGAGATGTGTGACATGGGAGGGGGTTAAAATGTTAATAAATAGCGTGACTACTTTATGGACGACCCCTAAAGTGACTGAATATTATTATTATTAATAATCCTATTTGAATATCCTGCAGACATTTCAATTTGAAATAGTTCTCTCACAACCTAAAAATAATAAAATTATAATGCGGTGAGGAATCCGCGGTGCTGGATGAGTTACGGTCTTATTCAATGCTTGTTTTAATATAATTTATAATTTATAATATAGTATATAGGCTATAATATTATATATTGTATAGGCCTAAACTATAAATAATACTATAAATTATAAATTGAAAATACCGTGTCTGAAGTATTTGTGTCACAAATTTTGTGATCATTCCATTGAAGAATAAGATTCGCTTTATTTTAACGAAGCCATTGTGAAATGCAATCTCAAGCTGTAATAATTATTTTGATTTTTTTTTTTATTAAAAAAAAAAAAAGTTTAAAATAGAACAAATGATTTCGCCGTGCATGCGATTAACTCACCCTAGTGTCTGTCTATCTCTTACTGATCCCCCCAGCTAACAAACGATGGTCGCCTCAGAGTGTAGGGTTTATTCTATTTTATCTATGCACAAACTGCTGACGTCATGACAATTCTATGGCAATGTTTTGATTCACGTTAACGCAACTTTTTTATTGAACGCACCGAGGTTCGATGAACACGTGTAATTAGGAACTGAAAGAACTAGGGAGTCTGCGATACTTGGTTGTCTATTAGGAACTGAAAGAACTAGGGAGTCTGCGATACTTGGTTGTCTATTAGGAACTGAAAGAACTAGGGAGTCTTCGATACTTGGTTGTCTATTAGGAACTGAAAGAACTAGGGAGTCTGCGATACTTGGTTGTCTATTAGGAACTGAAAGAACTAGGGAGTCTGCGATACTTGGTTGTCTATTAGGAACTGAAAGAACTAGGGAGTCTGCGATACTTGGTTGACTATTAGGAACTGAAAGAACTAGGGAGTCTGCGATACTTGGTTGTCTATTAGGAACTGAAAGAACTAGGGAGTCTGCGATACTTGGTTGACTATTAGGAACTGAAAGAACTAGGGAGTCTGCGATACTTGGTTGTCTATTAGGAACTGAAAGAACTAGGGAGTCTGCGATACTTGGTTGTCTATTAGGAACTGAAAGAACTAGGGAGTCTGCGATACTTGGTTGTCTATTAGGAACTGAAAGAACTAGGGAGTCTGCGATACTTGGTTGTCTATTAGGAACTGAAAGAACTAGGGAGTCTGCGATACTTGGTTGTCTATTAGGAACTGAAAGAACTAGGGAGTCTGCGATACATGGTTGTCTATTAGGAACTGAAAGAACTAGGGAGTCTGCGATACTTGGTTGTCTATTAGGAACTGAAAGAACTAAGGAGTCTGCGATACTGGGTTGTCTATTAGGAACTGAAAGAACTAGGGAGTCTGCGATACTTGGTTGACTATTAGGAACTGAAAGAACTAGGGAGTCTGTGATACTTGGTTGTCTATTAGGAACTGAAAGAACTAGGGAGTCTGCGATACTTGGTTGACTATTAGGAACTGAAAGAACTAGGGAGTCTGCGATACTTGGTTGTCTATTTTCAGCCGAGTTGAAACACGTGGCCGACGGGAAATATAAATAGGGTTGAACATGCAAATCGTATTGTGAGATTGTGATGTATAAAACCAGTAGACTTTATTATGGTTTGTTGGTTGTTGGAGCAGTGTCAGTCAACTTGTAGACTTTATTATGGTTGGTTGGTCGTTGGAGCAGTGTCAGTCAACTTGTAGACTTTATTATGCTTGGTTGGTTGTTGGAGCAGTGACAGTCAACTTGTAGACTTTATTATGGTTGGTTGGTTGTTGGAGCAGTGACAGTCAACTAGTAGACTTTATTGTGGTTGGTTGTTGGGGCAGTGTCAGTCAACTAGTAGACTAGTGTGAGTAGTTCAGTGTGTCATTCTTATCTTATATGTTACAGTTAAAGACGTTCCTTCTGTACAGAAGAGTATTGCGTCCTACGTTTATCTATAATATATGGTTTGTGTTTAGTCCTGCATTATTATTAGAGCTTTAACTGGGGATAAAGTGTTAGCTTTCCTGATTTCTTCAGGCAACCCAACCACGCCCGAATTCCGGACGGGAAGAAAGAAAACTTGTATAATTAGTTCTTGTATACGAAATAAGAAGGGGCCGCGGTGGTCTAAGTAGTAGCGCTTTAGACTGCTGAACGGTGGGAAGAACCCCGGTTGACACCATTAGGGGGGGTGACACCAAAGCCTAAAATTTTACTGTTGATTTTATGTCAGAAAATAAAGAAGACAGATTTTCTTCATCTAGAAAGGAATACAATGAAATTACGTTAAAAGCGAAACATTTTTATTTTAAAAAATCAGTTAACTTGCAATAATAAAACAGTCCCAAAACACAAACTAAATAAAGCAAATCATGGGAAAAAAGACACAGCCGCACCAGAGAGATCTTCAAAAACGCTGGCGGTGTGTTATGTTTTTAAAGATGCCAAGCAAACTGAGCTTTGAAGTGCTGACAACGTGGACGAATCCCACCCCCTCTTCCCTCCACAAGAGAGAGGTGGCGGCTTAATACGATTTTTCTATTATTATTATTTTTTAAAGTGTTTTCTTTGTTGTTATTTTTAGAGGAAAAATATGAATGTAATGTCTTTGAGGATAATATTTAAAAAAACAAAACAAATATTAGTTAAAGGCGTGCAAGCATAGTTTTCCATGGTTATATATATGTAGTCTGGTTCGTCGGTCCCATCCGCATCATTGTACCTTTTAAGTTTTGAGTTACCGCGCAAAAAATTTCAATAGGTAAAAAATTAGAATTTCTGCGCCTTGTCATGAAAGTTAGTAGCGACTTTATTTCTTATTCTACCTGGAACTCAGTCACATCCTTTGTTAAATTCAATTAAGAAAACAAGTATAAATGTCCAGAATGTATCTTCCATCTCTCACACACTGCAAACAGACTTTAGCAACATCATTCAATTAAATCGTCTAACGATAACACAAGAAAAATATCAAACACTCCCTTTAAAATAATAAAAAATATTTGACATTGGTTACTAGCTTTGGAGCAGAACAAAGATTTTGATATCACTCGCCGTCGACAACTTACAAAAAAGACTTTGATGTCACGAACAAGTCGGTGTGATATTTTAATCAAAACAACGGGAGTGGTGTGTGTGTGTGTGTGGGGGGGTGACAATGTGGTGAAAGGAATGTTTTGAAATAACAAATCAGTTTTTCCTGGACACCTAGAACTGATTTTTTTTTAGATGACACTGAAAATCAGATGGCTTTCACGACACTTTGCTTCACAAGCATTGTAGAGAAATGACATACAAGCACTGACTGAATACTGTGAAGAGCAGGCACGTTTGTATTATGGCCAAGTCTATAAATATAGTTTAAGGATCTCAGAGGCTGAGACCCACAGTTTCGGACTGTTTCATAGTGTCATTCATGAAGTATTTGGAGAACTTGCCAAATTAAGCAAGCTGTTACAAACGAAAAATCTAATGACTAGGAAGGCACATCAGTTTGTATAATGAATTCAATAACCTAAGAGGACATCCCCTTGGAGAAAATGTTCATTGGTCTGCAGAGGTTGCTAAAATGTATTCAGGCTGAAAACAAATACAGTCCTCAATTTTTTTTGAATGTCTGAGTTGGCTGACCAGGCACGTGGACTCTCGATTTCTTGAAAGCGACTTGATACTTAAGTGAATATCTGAGTTGTAAGCGTTAGTCAACATGTCAAATTTTAATGTTGAACAAACATATGTGTGCCCTGTTTATAAATACAAAGTATTCTTAAAAGCTATGTAGAAATTGTGGAGAAATTTATGGATCACTATCGTAATTTAAGATAAGTGCTCGAAGAACAAAATACAATGTGGGTTGATTCAGACTTTCGACGAGGTGTTTGAGTTTGTCATGAATGAAGAATGATTCAGCGACATTGCCACTCTGTTTGATATTTGTTCTGTATTTCTTGCATCGAGCGCTCATTGCGAACGTGTTTTTAGCCTAATGAATTCTAGAAAAGTATAATATAGAAATATGTTGTAAGAGTTACATTTAGAGTTGCTTTTGAGGATTAAATCTTGTCAGAATGATGGACATCAGATCAACCTTGACAAAGTCTATAAAAAATATGTATTTTGTTGACAGACACCAGTGTGCCCCAGAATAAATTAGCGGCATACGGGTATGTTTGCATTTGGTTACTTAATAAACATATAAATGTATATTTCTGTTCAGCGGAACAGAAGTATACATTTATAATTCTTGTTTGTTTAATTATAATCTACTATATTATTTTGATTTAAACAATTTTTTTCTCATATAAAGTATATCGGATAAATTGATGCATGTATTTTTGGGGAGATGCCAAAAATTTGCACACTGAAAATGGTAAACTGTTAAACTTTGCTGCTGCACACAAGTTTTTTTTTTATTATTTAGCACAACAACCGGCAAACATTAAAGAAAACATTGATCCCCACTAAGCTGTTTAGTGCTTAAAATACAAACGCTGGTCCATAAAGAATAATATTATGCGTTATTCGGTAATTTTATTTTAAAAAATGTTTTTTTTTATGGGGTAAGGAATTGTTTTCTATATTTCAAATACTTTATGTCCTCAACTGCTTTTATGTTTCGGGTGCTTGGCGGAAAAATACGCTTTGTTGTGTTGTAGGGCGAGGAAGATGCTTAGGAGTTAGTCTGGATTTTTACGCTATTNCTATTTCGGTTATTTACACATCTCTCTCTCTCTCTCTCTCTCTCTCTCTCTACCTCTCTCTACTGTTTTATCTTTTTTTAAAACTTTTTTTTCATGTGATAAGGAATTGTTTTCTCTTTTAAACGTAATTCACTAGAGGGGAGCAAGAGATGCTGACCTCACCGGTTGACAAAAAAAAGGTAAAATTATTTATATTTTTTATTTGGCACTGGAAGACTGAGAGGAGTTCTATGGATTAGGAGCCGCGCATAAATGACGTCACGTTCCTAAAAGGGGGAGGGGAGGGTGTCACGCATCTATGACGATGTTAGACGAGAGGGAGGGATGTGTTTAAAAAATGTAAAATCACCTCAAAACGCGCAACTCTAAGTAAAAGTTCCATTGAAATATTTGATTATTTACAATTTATTTAATGACGTTTTGTATGACTTCTCGCATGTTATTTACGATATTAGAGTGTAGACTTGCACTAAATCCGAATTTATGACAAAGTATGACGCGGGGGGGGGGGGAATCGGAAACGTCGCGTGACGTCATTTATGGACGCCCCCTGAAGGGATGACACCATGAGCTACCGCCCCGGGTGACACCAACCCTAGCGACGCCCCTGTTGGTTTCAATGGTGTTACTCTTGTCAGTTTTGAATATTCGCCAGTAATGAATCTGGCAGCTCTTTTTTGAATTTGCTCTAGATTATCAATGCCATCAATGTTTTCTTTATCTTATCTAGATCTATACAGATGCTCTTACTGAGTGCTGCGCTCAAATTAACGAGGTAAGAGCCATAGTGTATTGAATCATTAGTATATGTATACATCGGCGAAAATCCCATAATTTCGCAAAATCAACCTATTACATGTAGTAAAAAGTTTTGTTTTTTTTTTCCGTTGAAAATTCTCTTGAGTTGTTTTATTCATTTAGTCAGTGTTGAACTATTTTTTAAAATTCTTTTTAATTTCGAAAATCAAACACTTTGGCTTTTTAAAGAAAGAAAAAGTAAAAAAGCAAAGTTTTTATCTAGAAAATCAGATTTGGCTTTTTATCTCATAATTTAAATTTACTTAGAGGTCAATTTATTTATTTATTTTAAGATTCTGTTCAACATTTTTTTTTTGTTATTGTTGCTGATTGACTCGGGTTATTATAATTATTAAAATTAATGACTATATCGACACTTATCAAGACTCAAGACTAAGTAATTTCCTATCAAAAGTTTTTAAAAAAATTATTTCACCCTACTTTTATTTTTAATTTTCAATCATCATCTTTTCTCTAACTGGGGAGAGTACTCTTCTTGTATCTGTTTCCATGCTAAACAATATGGCTGACTATTCTATAAGTGGCATTTCTTATTAATTCTTAACTTTGTAGGCAATTTAATATTATTTAACTTCAAGCGTAGAGCACTTTATTCACTTGTGGATACTAAAAGGTATTTTCTTAATCTTGAAAATCGTATAATGCAATAACATAATTTACAGCGCATTCTTTTATTCCCAAAATTAAAATATAACATTTTCAGTTTCAGTTTTTTTTTAAAAATCAGAATCGCATCGGAACTTATTGAGTTTGAGTCTTGAGTTCAATTTTGCATAAATAACATTAATTTAATGTAGCACTTACATCAACGTAATAAGCTATTGATATGAATAAAAAAAAGCTAACACTAATATTTTACATTTACAATTCTCACTGATATGCTCTGCATCATAATCATAATCCTACAAAAAACATGCCTACTACATTGTTGTTAGACTTAGACTTAGGTTAAATAGACAGGTGTGGACATGTTATCCCACCCAGCCACCCTTCCCTCTTTTTTCTCCCTTTAAATATCAGGCTCTTTTCTATTCATACTTAAAGTAATTTATGTTTGTACACAAATGTAATTGATGTTATGTTTTAAATTTTTCATCAGACAACATAATGGAAGGGACATGAAATGTTAAAATTTAATGGGAGGAGGAAAACAGCATTGCCAAATATTATAATTAATAACTTATTATGACTTATAAGTTAAGCACATTAATATTAATATATGTTTCATGCAACTATTATTTTTTTAATGTATGTCAATATTCTTGTTTATATTGAAAATTCTTGATAATAATTCATACTCATAACTAATATTATTAATATCTATTGAAGTCTAAATATTTTAAATGGCAGTACTTTGATCCTTCATTTCCTATTCTTTATATTCATGGGGCATGATCTATGTTGATAATTATATAAGTACAGTGGAACCCACTTACCTCGAGCTCGCTTAGCTTGACCACCCCATTAAGTAGACGGTTTTTATTGGAACCGCCAAATTCTCGCTTTGTCTTAGTATTTTCTCGTCGTTTAATCCGATTTTTTTAAGTCGCCGAAACCTCATAACACGAGCACAAAAAAGGTCAAATTTGCCACTTAACATCGGTTATCTCGATCCCCATGACCAATCGCCAGCTTTTGAAAATGTTTCACCAGGGTCTGCTGGTGACGTCACAGCCCACTTGCGTTTTGCTCTCAGCGCTGTGTTGCTTCTGGTACTATGGCAATGCGATCAGCTTGGGATGTGTGCTGGTGACGTCGTCATCATAGCCCACTTGCGTTGAGACCTGTGCCTGTGTTGCTAACTTAAATCGCCAGTTTCAGAGATGTGTTGGAGAATAATAAAAGTTTTTATTGATAATCGACGTTGGTTTTTATTTTAAATTTGTAAATTTCTGCTGTCAGTTGGTGCACATATACCTTTTGTTGTTAGCAAACATGTATGTACAATTTTATAGCATGCCGATAGCTTCATCAAACAAATAACGGCAATGCTGTTGTGTTTAAAAAAAACTCTAAAAACACGTGCATGAACATTATCATTTATTAACGCTAGTGATGGGACGATACCAAAATCATAGGCTCCCCAGATTTTTAAATATATAATATAACAGACTACAGACAGTTTACCCACCCCCACTCTCAATCTCCCACACCATTAATGTTGGTTAGTCCTATTAGCATCAAGTTACCGAAGGAATTGTAAGCTGAGGGGATCGTATGGAATAATAAAATGTACCGTGTGTAAACTTGTTGTCATTGGCAACCATTCATCCTTCAACCTCATTTTGACCATTACATGTACTGTACTACTGCTTTGTTCTCATTGTTTCATTCATAAGAATTTGCCGTGTGCAAAAGCCATTTAACTATTGGTTAGAATTAATTAAAATATGTCAAAGTTGAAGGTTCAAAAGGAGTACCTAATTTATTTGTGTACGTTTATATAGAGAAGAGTTCGCTTTGTCATGAGTCATATATAGGTCACGATAGACCATTCCGAGTCCAGAAGAGAATGGTTCGGGGACAATGAGGGGATGTGTAGGTTACTTATTTGTGTAGCTTGTAAGGAAAATCAAGCAAGTCGCTTCGAAGCCACAGTATCGCTCAATCTGGGAATCACCGCAAAACGGCGTTATATTTAAACTTAAACGGTCTTTAAAAACGAACGGTCTTAACAACCTTAAGAAAGAGTGAAGAAATAGGGTCCCGATATTCCGATACGATTCTGATTAATCGTCCCATCACTAATTAACGCACAACACGTACATATAGAAATTTCAAGCGCATGTTAATATTTTGCCGCCATATTGGTTTTCGCTTTAACTCGATCATCGGTTATGTCGATGCCATTTTTCATTCCCCGACGCCGTCGACTTAAGCGGTTTCGACTGTAT
>MUZC01001362.1:323041-341577 GCA_002072015.1 Radix auricularia
ACCCCCGCTAAAAGCTTATTGAAAATTACCACGTTTCAAATTACATTTTTGTCATTGAAATATGTGTTTAGCTTTAAATCTGCACTCTAATATCGTAACACGTGTGAAACCTTTGAAAGTGTAACTAAATAATTTGTAAGCAATCAAGTGGAACTTTTATTTAAAGTAGCACATTTTGATGTGACTTTGATTTCTTAAACACCACCCCTCCCCCTTGTCTTACATTGTCACAAATGCATGACCCCTCTCCGCCCCCACCCCCAGGCATGTGATGTTATGTATGGACGGCCCCTTCATGCAGTGTTGAAGACAATAAAATTTGAATTTTCTATTGTATTTCTTCAATAATTTCAACATGAAAAACACGATGTTACAAAAAACTTTAAAGGGGCCATCCATAAATGACGTCAGTGATATTTGCCTATTTTTACCCCTAACTCTACTTGTTACACTTCGTCACAAAAACTTAGACCCTCTCTCCAATATCACATCAAAAAAGCCATATTTTCTAATTGAAATTTATTATGTTGCAAATTACTTTATTATCATTTAAATATGTATTTAGTGTAAGGCTGCACTCTCATATCATAAGACGTGTGAAGCCATGGAAGACGTCATTATATAAATTGCAAGCAATCAAATATTTTTTGAGGAACTTTTATGTAAAGTTGTGCATTTTGATGTGACGTCAGATTTCTTAAACACCCCTCGCCCTCTTCACACATCGTCACAAATGCGTGACCCCCAACCCTTAGGCGTGGGACTTTATTTATGGACTGCCCCCAAAAATTAAACCAACTATATTTGACTCTGGCCTAAAATTAATTTTTCAACTGGGGGGGGAGGGTAGCGAATTTATACATACTTATAGGGGGGTCTCGAAAATGTACGAAGTGCAACAGGGGGAGGGGAGTTACGAAGATTACGAATTTTTTGCACACATAATATATGGATGGCCCCTTATGTTTGTTTTGCTTTGAAACATTAGATTTTTAATTGAAACAACTTGATTTTCAATTCTCTCTCAAATAATGTTTGCAAAATGAGGTTTAGCCTGTGCCATAATCATACATTCATTGCTTTCATTTTAAAATGTGCCCTTATATATACATATTTATATATNATATATATATACATATATATATATATTGAAAGATAATATATATGTTAGGGCTGCGGAATTTATCGATTAATAGGTAAAAAATTTTATCAATTAAAATTATTTTAATATATAAAAATTTCCACAATCACATCCATGATATTATCAATTTAATAAATGACTAATCAATCAGTAATAATATAAAAAATAGTTGCTTTTTTACGTACAAACTTCTCCATTTTAAAAAAAAAGGGATTTTTAAAGGGATTGAAAAGAAGCTGTTTTATAAGGAAAATTATATCAACAATTAAACATTGTTTTACTTAATTAACAATAACAAAAATTCAAATCCATCGCCTTTATATTGAACTAAATCAAAAAAATATGAAATGCCTATTTTTGTTAATTCCCTTGAAATTTTCAGTTTAATGACTTCATACATCTTATTTGTAGCTTTAAACTAAAATATCAATTAATTATTTGGTAATTTTTCAAAAGTTAACGATTAATTTAAAATTAATCGACAACAGCCCTAATATATGTACATAAATACGTACAAGGTATAAATGAATTTTAAAAAAGGCATATGATTCTCTTTAATTTCTCTGTGATTTCTCTCCATCTCTCCTTACAGTACAAACATTACTCAAGGAGACAGAGTTCATCAGACAATCAAAAGACAAACAGATTAGTGAGCTGAAGAAATTGGCAGAAGATTCCCAGGAGGCTAGAAAAAATGAATTTGAGAAAAGGGTGAACATGCTTGTATACCCATAGTTGTTTACATCCATATCTATGTATATTTATATCTGTTTACAACTATATACGTGTGCATCCATCTCTTTATATACTGATGTCTGTTTACATTTATGTATGTCTACATCCATCTCTTTGTACATCTATATCTGTTTACATCTACTTATGTGTGCATCCATCACTTTGTATATAGATATACAAAGTGATGGATGCACACATTCATAGATCATACTATATCTGTCTATATCTATATATGTGTGCATACATATCTTTGTATATTTATATCTGTTTACATCTATATAAATGTACTATTGTAATACTGTATCTTGTCTAATATACTAAAATATTACCATATTTGGTATAATCTATTTATGTAGAACTATATCTTGCCTAAGCTACTAATGTATTACTACAGGGGTGACCAAAGTGCAGCCCGCGTTTAATTTGAACTGGCCTGTGCCCTCATTTGAAATAATTAATTGACTGACTTATTATTTCTATATCGACATTATATTTATAAGAAAAGTCAAAATTTTGAGATGTTTTGAGTACATCAAATAATGGCAAAAATCTATGAGGCTTTTTTTTTAACAACATGGAAATGGATCTTTGAAAACCCCATGTACTGTTAAGTGTACAAAATTCCTTGACGGTGTATGTTAAAAAGTTGATGACTTAATTTTTATTTTTTACTTTGACTTGGAAGGGGAAACCAATATGACGCGGTGAAATTGAATTTTTTAAATAGATTTTGTATCACAATATTTGGAAATCATGTTGTTAGTTTTTACACTCCTCTCTTTGACCCTGATAATGCTCCAGGTTATCTGTAGCTGGAACTCATTGAATTGCCAAGTAATGCTGAATGTTGCAGCAGACACCAACAGCACCTGTATTTCTATATTTTGTCTAGTTTGATATGTATTAATTAGGGCTGCGTAAATTAAAGATTAATTTCTCAATTAATCGTTACAAATTGTATTGATGAAATATCTATTAAAATAATTTTAATAGATATAAATTCAATTAAAACGTAAGAAAGTATTAATATATTTTTTTTCAATTTTATAATAAAAAAATAATTAATTAACAGTATAATAGCCCAGATCACATGATCTGTATCGTCGCAGAACATATTACAACAGTCCATGGCAGTTTAAAAAGTTCAAAATATTAATTTTATGTCTACGAGACAGGGGAAATAACTCAATAAAACAAAAAAATGTCAATTACCTGTGTTTGTTACTTCCCTATAGATGTTTGGCTTTAATGAAAATTTACGATTATTTCATGGAATTAATTGTTAATTTGTCAAAAGTTATGATAAAATTTAAATTAATCCTTACCAGCCCCAGTATTAAAAAGTCTAATCTAATTGAGTATCTTGTACCTTGTCTAATCTACAAAATGATTCTTAAAGATAAAACATTTAAATTTAATCAACTTAAAAATTACACTTGTCATAATGTTTAATCTAGCAAGTTTATTGTTCATACACACATTTCCTAATCTTCATTTCTGTGTAATGTTCTCAGATTCATGAGGCTCTGGCAGAATTTGAAGAGGAGAAATTTGAGCTACAGAAACAACACACACAAAACATTCAGGAAATCCTGAATGACACCAATGACAGACTTCAGCGAATGGAGACAGAGTATAGTAAACAGACCAC
This sequence comes from Radix auricularia, assembly GCA_002072015.1. Taxonomy (NCBI): domain Eukaryota; kingdom Metazoa; phylum Mollusca; class Gastropoda; family Lymnaeidae; genus Radix; species Radix auricularia. The sequence continues at coordinate 326,569 of MUZC01001362.1, forward strand.
TATCACGGTCAGTTGTGGTATTGCTACAGTTGTGACATCACTACAGTTGTGACATTGCTACAGTTGTGACATCACTACAGTTGTGACATTGCTACAGTTGTGACATGACTACAGTTTTGACATCACTACAGTTTTGACATCACTACATTTGTGACATGACTACATTTGTGACATGACTACAGTTGTGACATGACTACAGTTTTGACATCACTACAGTTGTGACATCACTACAGTTGTGACATTGCTACAGTTTTGACATCACTACAGTTGTGACATTGCTACAGTTGTGACATTGCTACAATTGTGACATTGCTACAGTTTTGACATCACTACAGTTTTGACATCACTACAGTTGTGACATCACTACAGTTGTGACATCACTACACCAACGCTTTTTATCTTGTGTATATATGATATCAATATTGTTGTAATTTCACAGATTTGATTATCACCTTGTGAACTTCTAGTGTACTTATATTTTAGACCACTGTCATATGTTTTCTTGTTTCAGACCACTGTCATATGTTTTCATGTTTCAGACCACTGTCATATTTTCATGTTTCAGACCACTGTAATCAAAGAATTGGAGTCAAGAGTCCAGCAACTTATGAATGAAGTGGACAGCACATTAAGTCAGAGATCAGTTGTAGAAAAGGAGAAAAATGATGCAGTAGCAAAATACGAAAAACTGATCAGTGAATATGAGAAACTGAAAGATAGGTGAGTTGTCAGGGCAAAGGGAAATAAGTCTGAGAGAAATATGTTGAGACTGAGAGGAAGGTGTGTAGACTGAGAGGAAGGTGTGCAGACTGAGAGGAAGGTGTGTAGACTGAGAGAAAGTTGTGTAGACTGAGAGGAAGGTGTGTAGACTGAGAGGAAGGTGTTTAGACTGAGAGGAAGGTGTTTAGACTGAGAGGAAGGTGTGTAGACTGAGAGGAAGGTGTGTAGACTGAGAGGAAGGTGTGCAGACTGAGAGGAAGGTGTGTAGACTGAGAGAAAGGTGTGTAGACTGAGAGGAAGGTGTGTAGACTGAGAGGAAGGTGTTTAGACTGAGAGGAAGGTGTTTAGACTGAGAGGAAGGTGTGTAGACTGAGAGGAAGGTGTGTAGAGTGAGAGGAAGGTGTTTAGACTGAGAGAAGGTTATTAAAAATATGATATGGAATATATGAGTCAGTCTCCTTACACGGAATATATGGTGAAACTGAGTCAGTCTCCTAACAAGGAATATATGGTGAAACTGAGTCAATCTCCTAACTTAGAATGTGTTGTGGTATTGTGTCTCCTTTTATTTACAGGATATGCCAACAAGACAGAGAGCACCAGCTGGCAACTGAGACACATGAACACGAACTCAGGAGTTTGAAAAACAAGACAGAGGCGAGTCTAGAGTACTTGAGACAAGAGCATTCGCTGGCCTCAAGCAAGGTACCTGACCACTGTCTGTCTAGATTATTTACTAGAACAAGGTCCTCAAGTTATCAACATTCTTTGGCAGTACTTTACAGTTCTGTTTTCCCATCAATATCTTGAATTCATTGGCAGTTCTTTAGTGGCCTGTTGTCCCATCAATATCTTGCTTTCATTGCTAGTACTTTACTGGCCTGTTGACCTATCAATATCTTGTATTCATTGGCGGCACTTAACTGTTATGCGGCAGCACTTAACTGTTCTGTTGTCACATCAATATCTTGTATTCAATGGCAGCACTTAACTGTTCTGTATTCACATCAATATCTTGTATTCATTGGCAGCACTTAACTGTTCTGCTGCAGCACTTAACTGTTCTGTTGTCATATCAATATCTTGTATTCATTGGCAGAACTTAACTGTTCTGTTGTAACATCAATATCTTGTATTCAATGGCAGCACTTAACTGTTCTGTTGTCACATCAATATCTTGTATTCATTGGCAGCACTTAACTGGCCTGTTGTCCCATCAATATCTTGTATTCATTGGCAGTACTTAAGTGACCTGTTGTCACATCAGCATCTTGTATTCATTGGCAGCACTTAACTGTTCTGTTGTCACATCAATATCTTGTATTCATTGGCAGCACTTAACTGTTCTGTTGTCACATCAATATCTTGTATTCATTGGCCGCACTTAACTGTTCTGTTGTCACATCAATATCTTGTATTCAATGGCAGCACTTAACTGTTCTGTTGTCACATCAATATCTTGTATTCATTGGCACCACTTAACTGGCCTGTTGTCCCATCAATATCTTGTATTCATTGGCAGCACCTAACTGTTCTGTTGTCACATCAATATCTTGTATTCATTGGCACCACTTAACTGTTCTGTTGTCACATCAATATCTTGTATTCATTGGCAGCACTTAACTGTTCTGTTGTCACATCAATATCTTGTATTCATTGGCAGCATTTTAGTCACCTGTTTTCCCATCAATATCTTGTATTCATTGGCAGCACTTAACTGACCTGTTGTCCCATCAATATCTTGTATTCATTGGCAGCACTTAACTGGTCTGTTGTCCCATCAATATCTTGTATTCATTGGCAGCACTTAACTGTTCTGTTGTCCCATCAATATTTTGTATTCATTGGCAGCACCTAACTGGCCTGTTGTCCCATCAATATCTTGTATTCAATGGCAGCACTTAACTGGCCTGTTGTCCCATCAATATCTTGTATTTATTGGCAGTACTTTACTGGCCTGTTGTCCCATCAATATCTTGTATTCATTGGCAGTACTTTACTGGCCTGTTGTCACATCAATATCTTGTATTCAATGGCAGCACTTAACTGGCCTGTTGTCCCATCAATATCTTGTATTCATTGGCAGCACTTTTTACTGGCCTGTTGTCCCATCAATAGCAGATCAACACAATTCAGACAAAGAAGTCTTTTTTCCCCACTAGACCCCTAATTTAATTCTTTGACAATTTTAAAAGTATAAGTTACTTTTGTTGGCTGGTTTAAAATATAAAAAAATATATATCTAGTTAATGAGAGTCTTTTATTGTATGTCAACAAATGAAACATTTACCAAGTGAACAAAAAACATTCTTTATATCATATATTAAAAATATAAACAGTTATCAGGTAAATGGAAAACATTCATTATATTGTATGTTAACAAAATAAACAATAATAAATCAAATGGAAACATTTTTTATATTGTATTTTATAAAATGTATTTTAACAAAAGAAAAAGTAATTAAGTAAACTCAAAACATTCTTTATTATATGTTAAGAAAATAAAGAGTCTTCAAGGAGAAATCAAGTAAACACAGTAAACACATAACACTTTCTTTATATTAAATTTTTAAAAAAATAAACACTAATCAAGTAAACACAAAAAAATGTTCTTGTATTGTTATCATCCAGGCAGCAGACAACATAGCAGAGCTGGAGGAACGTGTTGACCAACTCAAGAAATCACTGAAAGAAACAGAAGAACACAGACAACGGAAGATAAGGGTAAATGTCTGATTATTGTCTAATGTTCAGCCATGTTTAACTCAAGTACTGTTAATCTTAGAGCATCAATTGTGTCAAAGCTAAAACTATTGTAACTTTCTTGGTTTAAACTTCAATTAACAATAGCATTTAAACTTTGATGCAGATATGTAGAATTATGTTATGGGAGATTCTAGATGTAGATATTTCAATACAGCCTTAAAGTCGTTTTTAAATACCTTATATTAACTTCACTGTCTGTTTGTCCTGGTCCTGTGGATAGACAACAATTTAAAAAAATGACCCACTTCCCATGATCCTAACAAGCTGAAATTTTGCACAAAGACTTGTCCCCCAACAATGCATTCTTTCAAAATTTCACATTGTTCCAATGTACTGTAATTAAACTAATGATTTTTAGATTATCTCTATGTAGCATGTAAATGTTTATGCTAGTTTGTCGAGTGGTGCTAATTTTATTGAACATAATCCATTCTTTTAGTTATGTCTTATATATAAGGGATTTGTTTTTATGGGTTGTTTATTTTTAAAATGAAAAATAGGTTTAAATGGCTTTTTATGGTTGAAAAAATAATATCCAATACATTTATTATGTTTTCATTTCTAGGAACTGGAACAAACACACCAACAAGACAAAGTGCATCTAGAGAATCTTCATGACAAACAGGTAATGATAGGGAACTGTAATAGATAGTGGTACAGAGTACAGTAGCAGGGTATAGTAACACAGTCAGGGTACAGTGATAGTATCAATGTGTACAGTCACACAGTCAGGGTACAGTGATAGTATCAATGTGTACAGTCACACAGTCAGGGTACAGTGATAGTATTAAAAGGTACAGTCACACTGTCAGGGTACAGTGATACTATCAAAGGGTACAGTCACACTGTCAGGGTACAGTGATAGTATCAAAGGGTACAGTCACACTGTCAGGGTACAGTGATATACTACAGTGACAATCTCTCAGGTAAAGTGAGAACCTCACAAGGTACAGTGACAACCTGACAGGGTGCAGTGACAGCCTCACAGTTTGCAGTGACAGCCTCACAGTTTGCAGTGACAGCCTCACAGGGTGCAGTGACAGCCTCACATTGTACAGTGACAACCTGACAGGGTGCAGTGACAGCCTCACAGTTTGCAGTGACAGCCTCACAGTTTGCAGTGACAGCCTCACAGGGTGCAGTGACAGCCTCACATTGTACAGTGACAGCCTCACAGGGTGCAGTGACAGCCTCACAGGGTGCAGTGACAGCCTCACAGGGAGCAGTGACAGTAGCTGTCTCATTAATAGTATCAGAATAGAGTTTAGTTATAGTATCAGTACCTTCCGTGACTGACTTGAATTATTCTGCAGTGTATTCATCAATTCAGTGATGTAACTTTCACAGTGTTAAAATTTCAAATAAAGTAAATAACAACTTGGGAATCACATGTTTATAATGGCACAAGTTTTTGTTTATCCGCAGATCCGAAGTCTGAAGAAAGAAATGGATCAGCTGGATGCTGAATGGAGTAAGAAATTGGGTCAGCTAGAACAGCTGATCAAGTGAGTTGGTGACCACAAATATTGCTGATTTTCACTTTTGGCTAATCTCACAATTCTCTTTAAATTTCTCTTGGATCTTCTCTAACACCAATGTCTCATTCTTGTTTCACAAATGTCTCACCAGTGGCTAATAAATGTTCACTAATTTCCCACAATTGTCTTACCAATGTCCCACCATTGTCTCCCCATTGCCTCAACAGGGTCCCAACATTGTTTCACGAATTCCCCACAATAATCTCAACATTATGTCATCTATGGCCCACCAGTGTTTTACCATTGTCTAACAAATGTCATCTAATTTCCAAACCATGTCCAACAATTTTCTCACCAATTTCTCAAGAAAGCCCCAGAAATATCTCACCAAAGTCCCACCCCTGTCTCACCATTGCTACATCAATGTCCCACCCATGTCTCACTAATGCCCTGCCAATGTCTCACCTATTCACTATCCAGAGAGAAGGATCAAGAGATTGCCAAACTAAAAGAGCAGAAACAACAACAGTGTGTCCAGTCGGAACTGGCCTTGGAAGACTTCAAGTCGCAGGTGGAGAGGAACCAGGCCAGAATCTACGATGAGATGAAACAACAGGTGGCGACATATTTTCACTTGATTATTTAGCATCTCTTTCTGTCCTGCATAAGATATTTATTTATTGGTCCTGTTTAATTATTACATTAATTTTGTTCATAGCAGTGCAGCACAGTTCAAGTTTTTTGTAGTTTTTTTTGTTGTTGTTGTCTTTTATTTGATCAGATGCAGAAAGTAGAAAGCGATCTCCACAAGTCCAAACAGACAAGAGAGAAGCAGTCCAAAGAATTCGCCAAGCAAATGGAGGAGGCACAATACAAACATCAACAAGAGGTGAGACCTGTACAAGAATATTCATCTTCTGTATGAGACCCATCAACCAAAGAAAACTTTGATAAAATGGAACACATTAAAAAAAGAGCTGTCAGATTCATTACTGGAGAATATTCCAAGCTGACAAGAATAAAAACCATTAGTTAAATCATTAAACCTTGAAACACTAGAGGATAGAAGAACAAAGAGCAACATAGTATTAATTCATAAGGCAATCCACTCTAACTTGGAAATACAACACAAAGATAACCTAATACAACCCTCAGAGAGATGAAGGTATTTAAACATTTTTCTTATTCCATATGCGAGAACAAACATACAAATTCTAGTTTTTCCCGTCTGGAATTTGGACTTGGAATGGGTTGGCTGATGAAACCAGGACAACCAACACTTTATCAACATTTAAAACTCTTATAAAGATGCAAAACTAGACTCAACCCATTGATAAGCATAAGGCGCAATAATCTTCTGTATAGAAGGAGCGTCTGTAACAGAGTAGATAAGATAAGAGGTAGCCACAGTTTATGAGGTTGTTGTAACACATGTTCTCCATTATTTCAACTTTCATTATTGAGATGTAAGACGTTGCTTTACATCTTTAAATTAACTGCATGACCCATCAGGTTTAGAACCCCTGTTATTTCTATGATTGAAATGGTGTTCTGGTTGTTCAGATTGTCTGACTACATTTATTAGGTAAACATAGGTGAATTCAAGACATGACCTTCTCAATATTTACATTTTTACCGATGGCGTACGTCAAACTGTCAATGATCATGTTTCCACAGGTAGCTGAGATCAAAGTGTCATTGATCATGTTTCCACAGGTAGCTTAGATCAAAGTGTCATTGATCATGTTTCCACAGGTAGCTTAGATCAAACTGTCAATGATAATGTTTCCACAGGTAGCTTAGATCAAAGTGTCATTGATCATGTTTCCACAGGTAGCTTAGATCAAACTGTCATTGATCATGTTTCCACAGGTAGCTTAGATCAAAGTGTCATTGATCATGTTTCCACATGTAGATTAGATAAAATTGTCAATAACCAAGTTTCCACAGGTAGCTTAGATCAAACTGTCAATGATCATGTTTCCACAGGTAGCTGAGATCAAAGTGTCATTCGAGGGCGAGAAGTCTCAGATGCTTAGAGAGTTCCACATGCAGAAAGAATACATCCTCAGTGAAAACGAGCGGGACATTGAGAACTTAAAGGAATTGCATCGAGCAGAGGTCTTGGCCTTGGAGGCACGTCTGAGAGAGAGACAGGATAAGTCAGAAAAGGTTTGTGTAGACATCTTGACAGGTTCGAGGGGGTTGGTTGGTGGGCAGGGGCAGAGTTTATTGTTGATAGTTGCCTGTTCCAGTCAAACAATTTTTCCTTTCATTTCAGGAATACATTTGGTTCCCATTATTGCAGTCATTGTGTTACACTATTTTATACCCTTCTATTTCAGATTTTGAGGGAGATAGAGCTCTGTATTTAAGTGTAACTTCTCATTTCTTTGTAAATATGATGGTGCCCATGTAAATATGATGGTACTCTTGTTAATATGATGGTGCCCATGTAAATATGATGGTACTCTTGTTAATATGATGGTGCTCATGTAAATATGATGGTGCTCATGTAAATATGATGGTACTCTGGTTAATATGATGGTACTCTTGTAAATATGATGGTACTCTTGTTAATATGATGGTACTCTTGTTAATATGATGGTATTCTTGTAAATATGATGGTACTCTTGTAAATATGATGGTACTCAGGTAAATGTGATGGTACCCATGTAAATATGATGGTACTCTTGTAAATATGATGGTACTCTTGTTAATATGATGGTACTCTTGTTAATATGATGGTATTCTTGTAAATATGATGGTACTCTTGTAAATATGATGGTGCTCATGTAAATATGATGGTACTCAGGTAAATGTGATGGTACCCATGTAAATATGATGGTACTCTTGTTAATATGATGGTACTCTTGTTAATAAGATGGTACTCATCAACTGATCACAAAAACATTTCATAACATGGTAGAGATATGGAGAGGAACCAAGTTTATTCGAGAAATTTCTTATTTCTGGCTTATAAATTTAACATTGTTTCATCCGCAAGTGGGGACAAAATTAACTCCCCTCTAACTGTGAATGATTAGAACTTTATTGCAAGCAGGAATAACATTACCCCTCCCCCTTTAATTTTTATTGACTTTGGTTTTTCCAGGCCGCTGCAGAGAGTGACAGGATGATCCGTGAGTTGAGAGAGGAACTTCTACAAGCGAACCAACTCCGCAAGCAGCAGCTGGTAGAATTGGGATTACTGCGAGAGGAAGAGAAACAGAAAATGAACCGGGACCACGAGGCGGAGGTCAGATGATGTTTTTGTTATCGGGATACTTCATCTTACGGTGAAAAATTAAATAAGTTTCTAACAAGCGAGATGAAACATTTCATTGTGAAAGATTGGGACATTTTGTGTAGTGATGAATTTCTGCATGAACTGTTTTATTTCTATAGTTGATAATGTGTTCCTGTTTTTTGCACAGCTTGTTCGTATGAGAGCAGAAATGGAACAACAGAGACTTGAGATACAGAGGAATCACAGCTTGGAGATGAAAGCAGCCCTAGAGAAGGTGTCTGGAATTGATTGTGTCTTCACATTGTGTGTGCCTAGAATTGATTGTGTCTTCACATTGTGTGTGTCTAGAATTGATTGTGTCTTCACATTGTGTGTGTGTCTAGAATTGATTGTCTTCACATTGTGTGTGCCTAGAATTGATTGTGTCTTCACATTGTGCTTGTCTGGATTTGATTGTGTCTTCACATGGTGTGTCTAGAATTGATTGTGTCTTCACATTGTGTCTGGAATGGATTGTGTGTGTCATGTTAATGGGAGTAGTTTGATGGTGGTCGGGCTTGGACATTGTCCTTCTGGATTCCATCATCTTAATTTAAACAAGTAGAGACGCTTTTCATATTAAATATTTACCTGCCATGAGCTATTCCATGAACACAAAGAGATTGAGAATAAGTGACAGAAAATTTGTCTTATCTTATTATGTGCACAGACAAACCAGCGGCTCAAGAATATTGAGAAGGACTTTGCCGATAGAGCCAGCAAGGCATCAGAGGTAAGGGGGATTGTTTTCACTGTTGTGTCTATTAATCTAAAGCATTCTTAGAACTTGTCAACTTTTGAATGTATTAAGTTTGACCATAACAAATTATGTTGGATAGTAATTGAATCATTATTTGGAAAAGTATTTTGATGATGGCCGTTGTAACATAAAATTACATTCAGCTAGATTGGGATAAAATGTTATTATTTGAAGATTTAAACTAAACTTTGTGTCTGAACTTGACAGTTTAAATATTTTTACTAGGAGTTTTGAATAACTATAAAATTTTGTATTAAACTCCATAGTTTCAGAGTGTTGCTATACAAATATTTGAAATATTAAGTTAACAAACTTCAGGTATTTCTAAATTTTTATGTCAACATGACTTTGGTTGTTTTTTGTTATATCTGGATTGAAGTCAGTGACAGAGTTACAAACTGTGATATCCCAACTGAGAGCAGAGCTACAAAGGTATGTCAATAACAGATTTCTTTATCACACTTTAGAAATAACTTGATCCTTTTTGCTTAAACCCCATTAGTCTTTCAGCAGATGTAAGTCTTTTGTGTGTCTTTATTTGAAACAAGACTCATTTATTCATCTTACTTTTTATACTAACATTGCACAAATATTGAAAAAGTAATTTTATGTTTGTTAAGTTATTTAGTCCTTGGTAAAATTTCATTTAAGTTCATGTTTAACTTGGAGGTTAAATTTATTTACTCAAATGTTTGTTCTTAACACATGTTACACATTGTAGCAACAGAGAATCCAGTGAAATGAGACTATCAGAATTAAAGCATCGCCACAAGGAGGAGAAACAGATCCTACGTAAACAGTATTCCCAGAACTTGGCTGTGAGTCATCTCCTCACACTCTAGTCAATCATTCCTCCATCTTTAATTAATGTTTACACATTTTCATTCAATCTTTTGTGTATAGTCATGTAATTAAACATCACTATTTTATCAAGTGTGTAACATGTGATCATTGATAACCACACTATATAAAACATCCATTACAATGAGGAAATTCAATATCTCAAGTATTTTTTTTTACAATTATTTACTTATAAATTGTTATGGTACATATTTTGTTTTTTTTTTAATGGCTTTCTAAAGTTAGTGATCTGTTTTCTATAGCATTTATAAAGGTTATTAAGAAGTTATTAAGTTTTATGAAGCAGTGGGAGGAGCCTGTAATGCAAAGACAGTAACTGGTGTAGCAGTGGGAGGTGCCTGTAATGCAAAGACAGTAACTGGTGTAGCAGTGGGAGGTGCCTGTAATGCAAAGACAGTAACTGGTGTAGCAGTGGGAGGTGCCTGTATTGTAAAGATAGTAACTGGTGTAGCAGTGGAAGGTGCCTGTATGGTAAAGACATTAACCGGTGTAGCAGTGGGAGGAGCTTTTGTAGCTATGGGAAGAGCTTGAATTGCAAAGACAGTAACCGGTGTGGGAGGAGCTTATAAAACATTGAGAGAGGTTTAGTAGGAGGGTCCAGTGACTTACACTTCCCAATCTTCTTTACATCAAAATGTGAATTAGAAAGAAATATTTTCATACGTGATTGTTTATTTTAACTTTTCTCAGACTATTCAACATGAGCTCGAAGCTCAGACCAGCAGGGCTCGTCATTCTGAGAGAAGATTACAGCAAGAGGAATCAGAATATGAGGAAAAGGTGAGGTAACCTACTGAAAATCTAAATGTGCATGGTAGGTATTAATGCCCTTTATTTTACACACAAACTTTGCCTCAATGACAAGAAATTTTAACACAAGATTTTTTTTTAATGACACACTAACATCTGTGATTTATTTTCTAGATAACTGAACTAAAACTGCAATTTGAAGAAAAAATTCATGGACTATTACCGTCAGAAATAAAACAGGTACTGGTGTGTTACAGCTGAGGGGATATGTTATGTTATTTTATTTTTCACTTTTGATTAAAACAGATAATGAAATATTAGGACTTTGATATTTTAGCTAGAGAGCCAACATTCAATTAATTCCCTGAAAGACATTTTCAAATTTTCACTCTCATTATTTCTTATGTTTTATTCTACATTAAACACATAACGTTTAGTTTGTAGCTGTATCTATGGCAACCCATCTCATAATGCCTCATGCTGACCAGACCATTTCTGATCAATGATTGTCTCTCCCTCCCCCCCCCGCCCCCCAATCCAGGAACTGGAGGACACGATCACATCCCTGAAATCTCAGGTCAACTCGTTGCAGCTCAGGTCAAACATGCTACAGGAGGAACTGGACAACAGGAACAAAAATGGATTCACCTCGTTTGGGACCCTAACGAGCACCCCCATCAAATCAGCTGTTTGACCTCATTAAAAGTTTGACCTCATTAAATAGTCAATGACTTATGGAGTCTTCCTTGTTTGTCAATCTCTTAAAACCAGCCAATCCTTAAATGTGACACTCTCTCCTGCCGTCAGTCAGGATCGGATGGCCTCAGAAGCTGAATGCTGTCAACCAGCAGACGTCAAATTAGTGAAATGTGTCAATGCACAGATAATAGTCAGGACCAAGCCAACCGTTGATTACATATGTGCCAGGATACATAAGCCATGCCCTTGACTTATAGCTTACCTGATATTATCATGGCGTGTTTGTATTTTATTCTGTATAACTTTGCTAACATTTTGCTATACAATTTCATGCATCAGCTTTGAATATAAAATTCGTTTGTATGCGTTGTATCTTCTTTAACCCCCCCCTCCCCCACTCACACACACAATTTATTTCTTCTATAAGATAAATGTAAGCTCTTTTATAGTGAACACAGTCCACATATTATCTCTTCCATTGCCTTAATAATCTCAAAATTTGAAGTGAATAATTGGAATAAGTTTGACTGCTCAGTTTATGGTGAAAGTAAAATGATGAATAAAACATTGGGGCTCAGAGATTATCAGTGAATATGTGGCTGAGATGGCGGTGTTGTCATGTCAGCTAGAAAGTACAGGAATATCCAAATAAATTTAACAGTGTATGTTTTTTAAAAAATATAATTGATTATAACTGTTTATTATTTCTACATTTACTTTTTTATGTTTGTTATAGTTATTGATACAAAAACAAAATATATTACATTCTAACTCTTACAAATACAATGTTTATTTTATTATTTAAACATATTCTGTTACAAAAAGTTATTGTCAATTCGGTGCATGGGGGAGGTGGGGATGGGACAACTTTATGTGAATGTTGGATTGGGTGACACCATCAAGTGGGTTGACACCATCACAAGGGTTGGCACCATCACAAGGGTTGACACCATCATAAGGGTTGACACCATCACAAGGGTTGGCACCATCACAAGGGTTGGCACCATCACAAAGGTTGGCACCATCACAAGGGTTGGTACCATCACATGGGTTGACACCATCACAAGGGTTGACAACAAAATGTAAAATACTTATGTCCACGTAATTTGGCACTAGAAGACTTGGAGTTGATCTATAAAGCCGTGAGTAGCTGACACCGCACTGGGTGACACCAACCTTGGTGACGCCTCTGCTTCAGAACTTCGTGGGCATTTTTAATTTGGATAACTTTAGTCAGAGTGTTGGCTTGGGGATTTCTCTACGTAGTTGATCTGTAGGTCTTGTGTTGCACTAACACTTGGGGAGGTGTGTCGTGTGTACTGGTCACACGCACTGGGTGACACCAACCTTGGTGACGCCTCTGCTTCAGAACTTCGTGGGCATTTTTAATTTGGATAACTTTAGTCAGAGTGTTGGCTTGGGGATTTCTCTGCGTAGTTGATCTGTAGGTCTTGTGTTGCACTAACACTTGGGGAGGTGTGTCGTGTGTACTGGTCATAGGAGCCGTCCATAAATGACGCCACGAACCTAGGGGGGAGGGCGGTACATGTAGGGGGAGGGGAGAGTTTAACAATTATGACGTCACGTAAAACCTTTAAATGAAATTCCCACTTAAATAATTGACTGCTTTCAATTTATTTGATGACGTCTAACATGGCTTCATGCGTGTTACGATATTAGAATGCAGGCCTAAACTAAATAAATACTTGAATGACCAAAAAAAAAGTGATTTGAAACATGCTCATTTTCAAATTTAAAAAACAAGCAAAATAGTTTTTTTTATTGGGGGAGGGGGTGGGCAAAGCTTTGTGACGTAATATTCAACGGGCGTCTAACTTTTTGTGACGAGTACGGGGGGNGGGGGGGGTTGAATAATCGACCAAAATCGCGTGACGTCATTCATGGACGGCCCCATAGCCACAAGTGTACAGTCCAAAGCAATTCACCCTCCGCTAGTCTCATCTGCACCACTCAATTAATCTCATTCATTCTGCTGAGTATTTTAAGTCTGGCACGGATGCTTGAGAATATCAAAAGCAGTATTATGAGAAATCGTTAATTATCAAGGATGCTTCTCAAACTAGTACATGATTCTACTGGGGGACAGGCAAGGAATCGAATGAAAGCCACTGGTTCAAATTGATTGCGTTTAGTAATAAATTATTTGAATGTGTCACCAGCCATTAGCTTAAAAAAATTATGTTTTTTCTTAATCGGACTGTGATAAAGCTCCAAGATGTAAAAAATGGAAAACTAAAGAAAATAGCAGAGTCGGTTTAAGACAACTGGAAATGTAACCATTAACAAAAAAGTGTAAAGATTTATGTTCGAAAATATTGAAATATCGTAAAAACAATAAAATGGGAAATATCCGCTTAGTGTGTGCAAAGAGCCCAAAATGGCGCGGGTGTTAAATTCAAACGTCATTATTGTTGGTGTCTAGACTCTTCAGGGTAGGTGCAATTTATTTCATCGTTCGTTTTGTAACTAAAATTGTATATTAACAATTAAAAATGTAAACAAGATCCAAGATAGACCACAGAGCTTAATAGAACTAGAACGCAGAAAAAAATGTTTAACTATAACTTGGCCATTCGTACCAACATCTGTTTTATTTGAAACGCCTTTGCCTTTGTCAACTTCGTCTTTGGTGCGTGACAACTAACTAAATAATTATAAGTCGTTACAAACACATTTTTAGCGATATCAAAATTATTATTAGAAATCCTGACAAACATATCAGTCTTGCACATACGTCTGTCATTAGCCTACATAGGTCATAGGTCTGCTTTACTCGCAGGTCTGTGTTACACGTCTCTCTGTCCAATGCGTCTCTCTTACACACAGGTCTGTCCAATACGCCTGACTTACACACAGGTCTGTCCAATACGTCTGTCTTACTCACTCAGGTCTGTCCAATACGTCTGTCTTACTCACTCAGGTCTGTCCAATACGTCTCTCTTACACACAGGTCTGTCCAATAACACGTCTGTCTTACTCACGCAGGTCTGTCCAATACGTCTGTCTTACTCACGCAGGTATGTCCAATAACACGTCTGTCTTACTCACTCAGGTCTGTCCAATACGTCTGTCTTACTCACGCAGGTCTGTCCAATAACACGTCTGTCTTACTCACTCAGGTCTGTCCAATACGTCTGTCTTACTCACGCAGGTCTGTCCAATACGTCTCTCTTACACACAGGTCTGTCCAATAACACGTCTGTCTTACTCACTCAGGTCTGTCCAATAACACGTCTGTCTTACTCACACAGGTCTGTCCAATAACACGTCTGTCTTACTCACTCAGGTCTGTCCAATACGTCTGTCTTACTCAATCAGGTCTGTCCAATACGTCTGTCTTACTCACTCAGGTCTGTCCAATAACACGTCTGTCTTACTCACTCAGGTCTGTCCAATAACACGTCTGTCTTACTCACTCAGGTCTGTCCAATACGTCTGTCTTACTCAAGCAGGTCTGTCCAATACGTCTCTCTTACACACAGGTCTGTCCAATAACACGTCTGTCTTACTCACTCAGGTCTGTCCAATACGTCTGTCTTACTCACGCAGGTCTGTCCAATACGTCTGTCTTAATCACGCAGGTCTGTCCAATAACACGTCTGTCTTACTCACTCAGGTCTGTCCAATACGTCTGTCTTACTCACGCAGGTCTGTCCAATACGTCT
>MUZC01001362.1:346107-366596 GCA_002072015.1 Radix auricularia
TCAAACAAGGCTTTATTAACTTGTATCACTTTTATGTGTTATGGAAGTATCTTTCGACGATGAGTATATGCAACAATCCAGGTATAAAGATTTTGCAGAAGTCAACTGCTCCACGTTTCCCAACCAAGTGAAGGGAATGAGCTTTACAGGGCACAAAATGAGCAGCACTGAACTTCTTACAAAGATTAGTCCAGACTCTGTTATACTTCCTACTTATAACTGCAGCATTGACTTATGACTGTCCAAGGCATTTTCAAGGATTCATACAAACATTTGCCCATCTTTATTATACAATATGATAACATTTAAATTATTGGGGGCCACTGGCTTTAGTCCGCTCAGCCCCCTCCATTTAATCAACCATAGGGGGAGGGGTCACGCATCTGTGACGATGTGTGACTAGGGGGCGGGTGTGTTTAAAAATGTGACGTCACATAAAAAAAACCCGCAACTTTAAATAAAAGTCCCCTTAAATATTTGATTGTTTACAATTTATTTAATGACGTTTTCAATGGCTCCCCGCGTGTTACGATACTAGAATGCATACTTACACTAAATACATATTTAAATGACAAAATACTTATTTACAACATGCTAATTTTTATTGAGAAAATTATGGCTTTGGAGAGGGGTGTCTAAGCTTTGTGACGTCATAGCGGAACAAGGGGTTGGGGTTTACGTTTTTGTGACAAAGTATGACGCGGGTGAAAGGGGGGGGGGTGAAAATTGGTAACCTCACGTGACGTCATTTATGGACGTCTTCCTTAAATCATGAAGGGGTGACACCATGAGCTACCGCCCCGGGTGACACCAACCCTAGCGACGCCCCTGTCCACTGGTCGGGAGTTTTTGAATTATCTTTTGTGGAAAAGAAAAGGAAAACAGATTGAAAAAAGCAAACTTAATCTGGGCTAGGCTAACAGTTGATAAAATAATAATATTAATAACCACAGAGCCCATATCTGTTGCCCTGGTATATATCCATTGATCCCGAATGCTGATTGCTCTTCCCATAATTAGCCAATTTTTTTAAATGAATCTATGTCAGTGTCAGCTAACTTCATTTGAAGACACACATAGCTGCAAGTTAATTAAAACACGAGATCTTTTCATTCCCAGAAACCCTCTGATCCCACCAGAAGGCGCGATAATCCCACCACCTACTGCAGCAGACGTGTTGAAGGCTAAACGGAAGAAGAGCTGCACGTCAGTAGAGTACTGTGCCCCTGTCGAGTACCAGACCTTGCCGCCAGGGGAACTCAAAAATGCCCTGTAATTTCTTTGATAAAGTTCAGTTAGTTTGCGTTGTAACAGTTGTAATGGACGTTGTGTTGGCACGTGTGTTGGTTGTATCAGAAACTGTTTGTCTCTATGGGAAATGCGTGTTTAAAATAAATATTGTTGTCATCGAATAGCGATACTGAAGTATAAACTATTTTAACTCTCAGAGCGATGGCTATCAAGAAACTAGACTAAATACTAAATATCTTAACATACATTTTTTATTAAAAATTAAATGTGGCGTGATGACAGTTTCGACAGTCAATCAAGTCGCGGAACGGAGAAAAATTTCATCTTAAAATATTTCTACTACTCTCAGCTGGATTGTTATATAAATATCTGATTGTTATATAATTGTCTGATTGTTATATAAATATCTGATTGTTATATAAGTGTCTGATTTATATAAACTTCAGATAATCCTACAGTTAGATAATCATGCAACTCTTAATCTCATACTATGATGCCGTCACTCATACATTCAGATAATCTGTAGCGTACGGTCAGAATGTGGTGTCTCATGACGTATCTACCTAAACCACAAAAGGCTTTATCATAAATGATCTACCTAACTCTTATCCTAACCTCATAGTCCAACAGATGCTGAAGGTGATGTTGTAAAGGACAGTGAGGAACATTCAAAGACCGACTCTATGTTAGACAGCAACAAGAAGTTATTGGTGCTGGTCAACTCAGAGGAGGAGGACATCAAAACAGAGGGTAAGCGAGGCATGACGGGAGGTCAGAGGTCATACAGCACCTTGGGGTTAGAGGTCATACCATACATTGGGGTTAGAGGCCTTACTGTAGCTTTGGGGCTAGAGGTCATACTTAACCTAGGGTTTAAAGGTCACACATTACCTTGGGGTTAGAGGTCAAACTGTACCTTGCCATCTTTAGGAATATTGTTTGTGTCTTCACTGTATGGAATCATGATTTCATGATGTTATGTTTCTGTGACATCCAGATGTGCTGATAAGCTTTCTCTCTAACTGACATGACGATGTGTTGATGAGCTGTACTTCTGACATCAAGCTGTTTTCATGTAATGTCTTTTAGACATCAATATTTTTTAAATAATATATATCTTATTTTCGTGAACAGTTTGAAAAGCTTTTGTCACAACTTGAATGAAATAAACATCAAAAAGTTACATCAGATACATTGCCTGTGGTCCATAACATCCAAGACTTTGTTGACCAGTCCGTGATAAGAGATTAGAAGAGAATGACCGCTATTGAAGGCTCGCATGCACCCAACAATGAATGCGCCCACCTGCTCCACCCCGCTGGGTACCAGAACCCCATCCCTAAGAATGTCTTCCGTTATAACCGTGTGACCCCTTACTACCCCCCTGACCCCTGCATAAGTCCCACAGAAGGGGATCTGATGTGTCCACCAGACGAAGTAGCTCCCATGAGGTTAGTTGTATGGTCTCATAATGCTGCTGTAATGTTGATGTTGGGGCTACTGTAATGTTGCCGTTGGGGCCGCTATAATATTGCTGTTGGGGCTGCTGTAATGTTGCTGTTGGGGCTGCTGTAATGTTGCTGTTGGGGCTGCTGTAATGTTGATGTTGGGGCTGCTGTAATGTTGATGTTGGGGCTGCTGTAATTGTAATGTTGATGTTGGGGCTGCTGTAATGTTGATGTTGGGGCTGCTGTAATGTTGCTGTTGGGGCTGCTGTAATGTTGATGTTGGGGCTGCTGTAATGTTGATGTTGGGGCTGCTGTAATGTTGATGTTGGGGCTGCTGTAATGTTGATGTTGGGGGTGCTCGTGCTGTTGCTAGTGGGGTCTTTGATTTACGGAACATACAGGATCCTGTTACTCTTTCTTATTTGCTTCTTGCTATAACTATTTTATGCTCTTCGTTGTCTTTTAATATAACCACATAAATCTTTGTTGGGTATTGGATGTCTTAACCTCGTGAAACAATAGTAATAATAATAAAGTGATCATTTATATAGCGCTTTACCCAGTAAGGAACTAGACTCACAGCGCTCACAAATAATAACATACATACAAGTATTAAATACACATTCATATCCTAACAACCACATAAAAGACAGCGCCGTAAGCAAAAGCTACGTTTATTTTGGGGGAAATGCTGTTTATTTAATTTTGACAGTAAAGTTTGAAGAGATGTTTATTAAGTGCAGTCCTGAAGCCTTTAATAGTTGGAATATCTGCAGAATACTGCAGATGGGAAATGGTAGAGGATTCCATTGTTTGTGGGCACAAAAAGAGGAAGACCTTTCGAAAATGTTTTTTATGCGTGTCTTGAGAACAGAGACAATACTGTTGTGAGTTGCATGTTTTTTATTGCATGTTGTATACTAGATGTTGTATATTGCATGTTGTATATTATATGTTGTATATTGCATGTTGTATATTGCATGTTGTATACTAAATGTTGTATATTGCATGTTGACCACAGAAATCATCCCTGGATGCCAGCAGCAGGAAATGAAATTCGCCCGCCCAGTGACACGTTCCGCTTCCACAAAGTTTTCCCGCCAGCAACTGGCAATCCGTGTAAGCCAGGTTACCAGCAGGAATGTCCAGACAATGGTCCAGTGTGTCAAGGAGATATATGCCCCTGCACTCACCGGTAAGCCATGTTTAAAAACAAAATCATTGTTTGTTTTTGTTTTGTTTTTTAAGCGTAACTTTTCTCTATCAACTTCAAGCATTCAGGATGTCAATTGTTTTTAAATCCCCCCCCCCCAACTGACATTACTATTCGATATATTCAGTAACTGGTCTGAATATTATTGTCATTTTGATCAAATCTAATGACATCCCCTGACAAGTTGCTATCAAAAAAAGTTAAACAATAGCCATTATAATAGTTGGTCGTTCAACGTCGTCTGCCTTACGTCAAGCAGGAGACAACTCCCGGTTCTGCTGGGCACTTGGTGCGTTGCAGCCATATTTCTTCCCTGGTGACATTCATGTTCATGATGGGGTAATCAGCTTAACGCCTTGTTGCAGAGCCGCGCCCCAACCTTGCTAAGATCAACGCCACGAGTTGGTAACTTGTGCTCTGTTTTCCTCAGACCACGCTACGCCCCAAGCAATCCCAGGAGCCACTTCGACTACCGGTACCCTGCAGGTCCAACGGAGTGCAGTGCTATAACACACGAGCGGGGAAGCTTTCCGGAAACCTGCAGGGGGGAAATCAGTCAGACTCAAGTCTGCTCGGCGAGTAACTCTTGGCAACAGACAGCGCCACCTGCATGGCAGTCTCCACAACATTCATCGTCTCAAGCAATGTTATCTTTCAATCCACCCCAACGGCAACAACTCAGCATGGGCAATTACCCAGTTGCCCAGAATCAGTCTTGCGGCAGATGCAACCCCAACACTTCTGACGCTCCAGACCCGTACTCCGTTATCGGAAACTTAACTTACGGTGGCAACTACGTCATGAACCGAAATGCCAAATCTCACGGCCACCATCCACATGGAGTACACACCAACTCTGTGAGATGTATTGACACTATTTTTGGGCCCCCCAACCCGAACTGCCTCCGCCCCTACTACCCCAGCCCGTATGTCTGCAGACCTGTCTATAACCGGAAGTACTTGCTGGACTGTCCAGAGCAAGACGGCCCACCAGGAGATTCCTACACATTTCTTTAACCTAATTTAGCTGGAGGAGAAATAAAAGTAACGATCTTTAGTTTACCAATTACTAGTTTATAACTTATTTAACAAAACATTTAGAGCTTCTATACTATAATTAATTGTTAATGCTCAATATCATTTGAGCATGAACTATCAAAATACCATAGTCACTCTAACACACAACTTGTGTTGTGGTATACTTATTTGATACCAAATCAATTTACATTCACTCTTAGACAACAAAGACATATTCCAAGGCATCGTTACTATTACTGACTAATTTAATGCTAGCTCTTCCTGAGAATCAAGATATGGTGAAAATTTACCGTACCTATATTTTTTATGTCTAAAAACAACAACAGTTTCCATAAGCAGCGAAATCTCTTGCGCATAAGTTCGCCATGGTGTAGGGAAAATGTGGTTGCTGTTCTGTTGTGGATTTTTTCACCTAAAAATTGTTCTAGAAAATATCCATTCCCATTACGAGCACGCCACCCCTGCAAACAAAAAATGAACCACCCTGAGTGTTTCGCAACCCCGACCTAAATTTTTCTGTTTCAAAGATAATAAGATCATGAAACGGACTGTTGATTGAATTCAACTAGTAGAAGCCGGTGATATTTGGTGTTCCCAGTCTAATACAAATATCATAAGAACAAGCAGAACTCAATATAAAATTAAATGTTTAGTTCGTATGAGTTTGGTAATCTGGCACAATGTGCTTCATACGGAAATACAGGTTTTTTAATAATTAAAATTCAAACATTTGTGTGTGTTATTCAAACATACAACATTAATAAAATAATATTTCTCTTTTTTTAAAAATATATATTTTCACACATTTTTGTAAGCCGGTAAATAATAACAGTAAGTGTATATATATACCATTGTCTAAAAATGATTGTGTGCTGCAAGCCTACATGAATGTATTACCTGCAGCCATACATGATTGTGACAGCTTCAGCCCTACAAGATCGTGTGAGCTACAGCCTTTATTTTGGTGTGAGTTTATTGTTTGTTTTTTTAGTATCGCCACTAGTCGCGTTCACATGTCTTTATTTTGTAAACACCTAGGTGCCCAGTAACGGTCGGGCGACGACCCTACGACCTCAAGCACATGTACCCCAAGTGTGTAGATCGAGAACCTACGCCGCATTTTGCCAATCCACTTTTCTACGAAACAAGCCCGTACATCATCTGGCCGTCCACGAGTCCCCACCAGAAACTGGACCGTAGCCTGGACTGCAGGGTTCCCTTCTCGAAACATCTCGTTACGGCCTGTCCGAACTCTGACCCCAGCATTGGGCCAAACATAGCAATGTTTCTCACGTGCCGGAATTACTGAAAGGAAACTTGCGCTACTTGCTTCTTCATTCTTTTATCAGTTATTACGTGCTTTTTAAAAAAAAAAAAAAAGCACGTAATAACTGATAAAAGAATGAAGATGAAAGTAGCGCAAGTTTCCTGATTGCGCTACTTTCATCTTCATTCTTTTATCAATTATTACGTGCCTTTTTAAAAAAATATTATAGCTTAAATATTATTTTATAGCACAGAATAATTTAGGAAAAGCAATTTTAAAAAGCCTGACGCAGTCTGCTGAATTACGTTGAACCTTTTTGTTAGTAGTCTTGGTTTTTATTCGTTGGTCTGCAAATAAGAAAATGCTGATATTGGTTTAGATAGACATTGAACTAAAGCTAAATTCGTGAACATTCTTTAAACTGGTTTTTAAAGGATTTTTAAGGGAAATAAAGAGATAAGAGCCAAAAAGTGAACTTATTTTTTTTATTGATCAAAGGTTTGTTTTGTCAATTAAAATATAAGTATTGATGTCTACAAGACGATTGGTTAAAACTATGGTGGAATAATTAGTGAACACAATAAAAGTGTATAGATTTAATTAAACAACTGACTCCACTAA
The DNA here is from genome assembly GCA_002072015.1 of Radix auricularia. Taxonomy (NCBI): domain Eukaryota; kingdom Metazoa; phylum Mollusca; class Gastropoda; family Lymnaeidae; genus Radix; species Radix auricularia. The sequence continues at coordinate 352,945 of MUZC01001362.1, forward strand.
CTGTACAGAGATTATTAAACACCTGACTTCACTCACTGGCAGAGATTATTTTAAACACCTGACTTCACTCACTGTACAGACATGATTAAATACCTGACTTCACTCACTGTACAGAGATGATTAAACAACTGATCTCACTCACTGTACAGAGATGATTAAACAACTGATCTCACTCACTGTACAGAGATGATTAAGCAACTGACTTCACTCACTGTACAGAGATGATTAAACAACTGATCTCACTCACTGTACAGAGATGATTAAACAACTGATCTCACTCACTGTACAGAGATGATTAAATACCTGACTTCACTCACTGTACAGAGATGATTAAACAACTGACTCCAACTCATTTATGTGACTAACATTCCTGAGACCACCTTCATCTAAATTTCCACAGCAAACACATTTACAATAAACATTTTCAGAGAAGTTGTGTGTGGGAGAGGACGTTATGTTTATTGAATTTTAAGATTCATTGTAAAAAGATTAGAATGAGTGCCCTTCATTACAGTAACGTAACATTAGTAATATATTGCCGAGAGTGATGTAACCTGTTATTTGAAGACATTACTTCTGTGAAGGGACAGCGACTGACAGTTCAAGCATCCAACTTGGCAACATGAAATATTGAATGACATAATTTATTTGCAAATTTTAAATTTTTCTTGTTAACACTGGTTAAGATTGGCCAGGCTGGTGTTGTTATGACGCACTGCAGCATTTCCCCAGATACCTGGAGATCACAGGTTGTTCTTAAATAAATAAGGAATTATCATAATTCACAAAATGAAAATATTTTATTCTGTTATTTTCGCGACCATCTGTCTAAGACTAACAGTTGCTTTTTACAAAAATTAATAGCTATAATTAGTCACTTACAAACAACCCCACAATATTATCTATCCATTATTTATTAACACATACTTTTAAGGTCAGCTGATATTCCATGAATTGGGTTAAAGTAAAAGCCAGTGAAGTTCAATGTAGGGCCCCTTCCCTCCATTTCTTGGCCTTATTAATTTTAAAGACCGTCCATCAATGACGTCACGTGATTTTAGCAGATTGTTCACCCCTCCCTCTTCCAATATGACGTCACAAAGTTTTGCCCCCCCCTTCCCCCCCCCCCATAAAAGCCGTATTTTCTATTTTAAAATGAACGCGTTTCAAATCACTTTTTTCTTAATTTAAGTATGAATTTATTAAATTTATTTTAATTTTTAATTAAAGGCTGTACTCATAATTATAACGTAACTCGCATGAAGCCAAGTGTAACATCTTAAAATAAATTGTATGCAATCAAATATTTAAGTGGAACTTTTATTTTAAGTTATATGTTTTGATGTGACGTCACATTTCTGTAACACCCCCTCCCCCGAGTCACACATCGTCACAAATCTGCGACCTCCCTCCTACAACTAGGCGCGTGACGTCATTTATGGACGGCCCTTATACATGACAATACATTTTCCATATATTTTCTTTATTAGACCCAATGTCTTTAGCTGGACGATCATGAAACACTAGCCAATATGTAAAACATTAAAACAAATTTAACGTATTAATATTAATTTTTTCCAATTGATTTGAAAAGCTTAGTGCTAACAATACTGATGTAAGAAAATACGCCATTTGAGATAATCAAGTTTTTATAATGAAAGGTATTGTTTTACTCTTAGATGAAAGCATGGTAAATTTTTAGGCTGTTATAAATAATTGGATCCAGTTAGGCTACTGCTACATTGTATTGTTTTTAACTTTATACTTAAACGTATACAGTATACAGTAGAATTGTCTAAACCAGATGTTAAAGGTTCACTGTTTAGTGTGAATTTTACAAAAATGTGACTTAAATAATTTTAGCACTGGCCTATGCCATTCGTAGGCGTCACAAGGGCATGTGGGGATGCAGACCACACCAGGTGACGCCAAAGTGTAAACTCGTGTATGTTCCAGTTATTTGACATGGGCAGAATGGTAAGACACCTCCCTTAGTGACTCCTCTGATGCCACTAAACACAATTTAATTATATTTCTTCATTTAAAAAAAAGTAATCCTATAACAAGGCACAATCGTTAAACTACGTAATACGTATTTTAATGCACCGAGGGGGAAAGTTTACGAAAGGCAAATATTTTTTTCTTGCAATCCCCCCCCCCTACTTTTTTTTCAAAAAATTATAACAATTAAATAAGGGGCCGTCCATAAAGTACATCACGCTATTTTTGACCATTTTAACTCCCTACACCCCCCCTGTCACAAACTGTCACAAATCTCGGACCCCCTCCCCCACCTTAAGTACGTAACACTTTCGTACAAAAATGTTTTTTTTTTTAATTAACAAAATAATTAAAATTTAACATAAAACACCGTGACGTCACACATGGCTGGAAACCCCCTCCCCCTGTCACAAACTGTCACTTTCTTACACCCCCCCCCCTGAAGCGTGACGAACTTTATGGACGGCCCCTACACCAATTGACTTACTTAACCAATCTGATCTAACCCTATAATCTTCCTCTCTCATGTAAGATGGACGAGATTTGGGAACAAATAGTGGACGGTTGAACGGTGCAAACAATGGCCCAGGGCTGTTACTGTAACAAGAACAATAACTAGAAATGTGATCATGAAAAGAGTACATTTTTCCTCAACCAAATTGTTAACATTTAAAACTATTGTTTTAAATTTTAAATCATCAATTGTATTTGTGAAGAGCACTGAAAATTTTATTATTTGTCTTTTATATTTTTGTGGACGTTTGATAGTATGTGAGAAACAAATGAATAGTTATAAAACTTCATATGTAATAGATATAAATATCAAATGTACCCCTGTATTTTAAAAACATCTTCATACAAATAATCAGTGTTAATTGCTAGATGACCTCTAACTGCCTTTCGATTTCTGTCTCTTCCTTTCTTTATCTTTATCCCTTTCTCTCTTTCTCTCTACCTCTCCCCCCTCTCTCTCTCTCTTTCTCACACTCCCTCTGTCTGTCTACCTCTCTTTATCTCTCTCTCGATTCCTCTTTCTCTCTCCCTCTCTTTCTCTCTCTCTCCCCCTCTTTCTCTCTCTCTTTCTCTCTCCCCCTCTCTCCCTCTCTTTCTCTCTCTCCCTCTCTTTCTCTCTCTACCTCTCTTTCTCTCTCTCCCTCTCTTTCTCTCTCTCCCTATCTTTCTCTCTCTCCCTCTCTTTTTCTCTCTCATCTTCTCACTCCCTCTCCTTCTCTCTCTCCCTCTCTTTCTCTCTCTCCCTCTCTTTTTTTATCTCTCCCTCTCTCTCTCCCTCCCCCTCTTTCTCTCGCTCCCTCTCTTTCTCCCTCTCCCTCTCTTTCTCTCTCTCTCTTTCTCTCTCCCCGTCTATTTCTCTCCTTCTCTTTCTCTCTCTCCCCCTCTCTCTCTCTCGCTCCGTCTCCACACACATATCCATTCCCCCACCTACACACCCGCCCCCACCCACAGAAGGAGAAACTAAACAACAAGACATGTCACAAATGTGCGACTTCGTACTTCATGCGGCATGATATGATAGCTCATTTATGAGATGATCAGCTGCCAACTCTGGCCTGGTAAAGAACAAAAAAGTGTGTGGGGGGCATGCCTGATTTTAGACTAATTAAAATATTTTATCGTAGGGTTGAACGATGAGCACAACACCTCCTGGACCACTCTTCCAACTTTTTGTTTCATGGCCGCTGATCCCAAATTTGTCCTTCCTGACCCCTGAATGAAAATGATCTTGGTGCAATTTTAACGAAATAGTGTAAAAAGAGATTATGAGGTCTAAGAAAAAAAATCATAGCTTTCAAACCACTTGGGATAAAAAGATGATCTTTATGTTTTTACTAATCATCAAACAATTTCTATACAGCTGTATGCCTTTTAATTTTATAAAATTAATTTGAAATTTTCATTCAAGTGCCTCAACTTTAATACGTTATTTAACTTCTTTTCAGTGCTAACTGTTTTAAAAATAACTTAATGCAGATACTTTATGCCTCTTTTTATTACTTCCCTTGAAATTTTCAGTTTAATGACGTCATACATCTTTATTTTTAGCTTAACAAAATTATCGATTAATTAATCGGTAATTTTTCAAAAGTTAACGATTAAATTTAATTTAATCGATAACAGCCCTAAATTAAATGATAAAAAAAAAGTGATTTGAAAAATGTTCATTTATGGGGTTTTGAGACGTCTTATTAGAGGAAGGGGATATAAGTTTTTGTGACGTCTTATTAGAGGAAGGGGATATAAGTTTTTGTGACGTCTTATTAGAGGAAGGGGATATAAGTTTTTGTGACGTCTTATTAGAGGAAGGGGATATAAGTTTTTTGACGACTTATTAGAGGAAGGGGATATAAGTTTTTTGACGTCTTATTAGAGGAAGGGGATATAAGTTCTTTGACGTCTTATTAGAGGAAGGGGATATAAGTTTTTTTACGTCTTATTAGAGGAAGGAGATATACGTTTTTTGACGTCTTATTAGAGGAAGAGGATATAAGTTTTTGTGACGACTTTTTGACGAGGGGAGAGGCGGAGGGGTCTCAAAAATTTGCCAAAATCGTGTGGCGTCATTTATGGACGGCCTCTCAGTAGAGACAAGCATTGTAAAATGTAATACAAAAAGCAAGTGAACGACCTGAATCAGTTTTAAAAATTTAATAAAAATATGATCCATGAGGTGTATCCAAGTCGAGAACTGCAGAAACAACCAATAGTTTTAAACTTTAAACTTTAAATAATATGAATGTAAATCAATAAGGTATTATAACCGTTAAATTTGTAAGTAGGCATATCTTTTTGTTTTTTACTACGTCAACACTTTTGTTTCAATTGAGCCTGCTAAACTAAAATATTTTATGCCATATTAGAGGACTCACAGAACCAGCTTGTGTGTTGAGTAGATTATTCTACATCTACGCAGAGGCGTCACTAGGGCTGATGTTACACGGGGCGGTAGATCATGGTGTCACCCCCTCACGACTTAACCCAAATAACTTCTTCGAGTTTTCCAGTGCCAAATAAAGGGAATATACAGAATTTTACATTTTGGTGTCATCCCCCTGATGGTGTCACCCGGGGTGACCCGCACCCACCGCACCCCCTAGTGACGCCACTGCTTCTACGTCATTAATATGTTGCCTATATAGTAAGACAATGGAGAAGGGCAAGTTGGTACTTACAACATGGCAGCTCTGTGAAAGTCGTACAAGTTAGGATAATGATGCTCCATGTCCGAGGCCTTGAAGTAAGGACAGTCCATGAGATGAGGCTTACGGGCTGCTACATACGAGTGATCAAAGAAAGTCATTCTTGGCGACGGATTCCACAGCACTTTCTGGTGATGCATACATTTAATAATGACCCTGATGTTTTGGTTGGATTGGTGCAGATAATAGAAATAACTCATGGACGCAATTATCTTCTGTAAAGAAGGAGCGGCTGTAATGTATAACATAAAAGGCATCTCTCACTTTGGTGTTGCCTAAGAGAGCTTACAAGCTTTTCAAACTTCTCTCTTGATATTACAGACTTTATGATTTCCTTCCCCCCAAAAATATTATTTTCAAATTATCTTCATTCACTTAATTTGACTTTTCAGTTATTAAAAATAATAGACACCTTTTTTAAAAAAAAGTTAAGTGACCCTACAACTAACTTAACAATAAGGGTCACGGTGGTGGAATCTCCTTTAAGGCAGGTATTTGTTCCCGGGCAGAAGCTGTCCCTGAGCCACCCATTCCGAATCCGTTATGTACCTAACACTAGTTAAGTAAACAAAGGCGGCTGGGTATTGACTGGAAACCTCATAACTGTGGCATGTGTACGCTGCGTTACTTGCCGAGAGACCGGAATGGTCTGTGGACGCAATAATCTTCTTATCTTATATGTTACAGACGCTCCTTCTGTACAGAAGATTATTGCGTCCTACGTATTTCTATGGTTTGTGTTTAGTCCTGTATTCTTACTAGAGTTTTAAAAGATGATAAAGTGGAGGCTTTCCTGGTTTCTTCAGGCAACCCATTCCACGCCCGAATACCGGACGGAAAGAAAGAAAACTTGTATGTGTTTGTTCTTGCATACTCCTTGACATATTCTGTTTAGATAAGACAATAAGTGTACGTGTAATTAAGCTTATCTAAAGGCACTAAAGTTGACCTAAAAGAGGTAGAGGACACTAGTTGGCGTTAGAATGAAAAAGAACAACATATTTTTTTGAATAGAACAAAATGTTAATTGTCTTCAAAGATGTTCATTACTTACCTTGCTCCAGTGACCTTACAAGGCACAAGGCTTATTTCTTTAGTTCGTCATTGTTCTTGAATGCAACCACCAAGGGTTTTCCCGATTATCTCCTATCTATTATTTCCAATTTAGTTTTCTTGAGAATGAAAAAGTATAGCAATGGTTTATTAATAAATTATTGTATACTTTATTTTCATTCTAAAATTGCCTTAGCATTTGTGATCTACAGGAAAATAAGATTTATACATGTACTGCGGGGCTAGAGTGGTCCGCCCGGGTTGCACTCATTTAGAGGGTAGCATTTGTAGGCATTTGGAAAGTACATCCATTTCCAACTATTGCCCTTTTCTTTTGTACGGGAAAACCCGGCTGAAACAAAAATATTCGTACTCAGAGGCGTCGCTAGGGTTGGTGTCACCCGGGGCGGTAGCTCATGGTGTCACCCCTTCTCGACTTAAGTGGGGAGTCCATAAATGACGTCACGCGACGTTGCCGATTTTTACCCCCCTTCCCGCGTCATGCTTAGTCACAAAAACGTAGACCCCCACACCTTTTTTTTCCGATATGACGTCACAAAGCTTTGACACCNATTTATGCACGGCTCTTAATTCATAGAGTCACTACCTGTCTTCCAGTGCCAAAAAAAGGGAATATAAATTTTTACTTTTTTTGTCACCCGTTGAGAACAGCACCTCTCGCTCCCCTCTAGTGAATTATTTTTTAAAAGAGAAACAATTCCTTATCACATGAAACAAAGTTTGCTTGTTTTTTTTAAAAATAAAACAAGACAGAGAGAGAGAGAGAGAGAGAGAGAGAGAGAGAGAGAGGGAGAGAGAGAGAGAGAGAGAGAGAGAGAGAGAGAGAGAGAGATGTAAATAACCAAAAGAGCGTAAATATCCAAACTAACTCCTAAGCATCTTCGAGTCTTAATTAATGGATTCGCACAACATTTATTTGCTTACATTGAATTTGATATAACTAACGCAAAACCTTTCAAAAATTTTAATCGCACAAAAGGGTATCGATTTGTTTGGAAAATTAATAATTATACGTTACAGATGACGCTTTTGTATGGAAACTGCTGGGCCGAATAATGTTTGCTATTAATATCGCCACGACTGTTTTTGCGTTTCAACATGCGAAGAATGATGCACGAACAAGTTTCTAAATGGCATGGTGATTCAAATGTTGTGTTTAACTTGCAAATAGTAATTTATATTACAGTTTCAGTTTTTAGAAAATAATTTTAAGGATATTATTAAAAATTACAGCTATCTTGCACAAATAATGTTTCCTTTTTTAAATTAAAATACGTTTATTCATTAAAAATGTTACGCCTATCCAATTAAAGTAATGTGTAAATAATTTGAATTATGACAAGAGTATGAAATTATTCAGATTTCTCTGTTAATAAACACAGTAGGGATTTTTAAAAATTGAAAAAACATTCTTTAAAATTTCAAGCATCTTGGAAAATTGACATCTGTGGAAGTTAGTAGAAAAACAAGATTAGATTCTGGAGTTTTACTCTTTTCAATGCAATCTTTTTCTTTTCCATATAGTCTCAATTTATGGGAATCCGTCTTTTTTTTCTGTAAGTCAATGCAACCCCATTTCCTGAAACAAAGAGATGTGCTAATTCAAAAGGGCCGTCCATAAAGTACATCACGCTATTTTTGACCATTTTTGACCTCCCCTCCCCGTCACAAAGTGTCACAAATCTTGGAACCTCCCACCCCCCTAAAGTACGTCACACTTTCGAAGAAAAAAATTAATTAACACCTAACAACTAATTTAATCGAAAACTTAAAACATATTTCACTATTTAACTGCCTTAAAATATAAATAATAAAAGAACTATCTGATTATTTGATGACTTTAACTTTAATAGTAGAATAACTAATTGTCCACAGTTGTCACAGTTATTCTTCGAAACAGTAACTCAATCAATTGAATTGCAAAATTTAGACTTGATAATTATATAATAAACATCATTTATCTGTTACATTTTCATTTACAATGGTGAGGTCAACTTTTAGATAATCTTCCGATTATGCATTCTATTGACACAGGATAAGAAGTAGATTAAATAATAAAAATGGAAACAAAACAAAGCGACTAAAAATAGGACTAGATTGACAAATTATGTGAGCAGCTCTTTTGCTATATTGAATATGTTTATAGTGGGACTGAAAAATTATTTTTAATTTAAAAATATTCACTAGACATCATCCATCCATGGTGAAGTGAAGTGTTCATCCATAGTTACGACTGACATAAATCGTTTCCTGGAAGGACAATTGCAGACAGATCAACTTCATTCTCATCTAGCCACTCAACTTCCTCTGAATGTGCATTTTCCCTTCTGCCAACAATTGCCAAGAGTCCTCTTTGCCTTCTAGCAGCGATTCTCAAAGGACGGATTCGTTTTATCTGAGTTGATTCTGGAAAATTGTGGTTTGGCACATTCTCCTGCGCCCGAGCTCTGTGTTGTCCTGTATGTTTCTTCAACATTTTTTGTGAAGCTAAGTTTGGGTGACACACTTTGCAAATTCGATCAAGCAAGCTGGTCTGCAAAGATGGACAATAAAGATCATATGGTTGTACTTTAAAAACTCCTGTTGATCTTGGCATAATTAGGGCTGCGGAAATTATCGATTAATTTCTCGATTAATCGGTAAATTTTTTATCGATTAAAATTGTTTTAATCTATAAGTAGAGATTTAAGTTACAGAAAATGTTGTACATGGTTTCGTTGATTTATTAATAAATCATTAATTATTAGTATTTAACAATAGTTTGCTTTTTTAACGTACAAACTTCTCCATTTAAAAAAAAAGATTTTTAAAGTGTAGCCTTTAAAATAAGCTGTTTTATAAGGAAAATGATATCAACAATTGAACATTGTTTTTACTGAATTAGCAATATTTAAATTCATTGACATTATAATGAACTATTTAATTTTTTTTAAAATCCATTGCCTGTTTTTGTTACTTCCCTTGTAATTTTCAGTTTAATGACGTCATACATCTTTATTTCTAGCCTTAACAAAATTATCGATTAATTAATCTGTAATTTTTCAAAAGTTAACAATTAAATTTAATTTAATCGATAACAGCCCTAGGCATTATGTCATCAAATTTGAGAGTGTGCCACAAACAATGAAGGAAATTTATGAGCATCTGCATCTGCTCCTTCTGAAGCTGTGAGTCCAGCAGTTGTTTGGTTGATTGGGATTGGAGGAGGAAAGAATCTCGAAGTTATAACGTTGAAATATGAGCTCCGTACTTTGTCGCAACATTTTATGTCCTGACATTTCACAATTGAGTGAAGCATTGACTGGTGCGAACATGATTGTCAAACCATTCCTGATCCTTCGATATCAGTATTGCTGCATCCGATTCAGATTTCTCAGGGTTGATATATTCTGCAACTGTTGGAAATTGGTCAACAATCACATGTGACCAGATTTCAGCTTTAGTTTCGCCTACCAACTTGAAGTTTGTTATTTCCAAATCCTCATTGATTGTTCTGCCCTGTGAATCAAGGTGACTGCTATAATGTTCATTTAACAATATAACACCAGACAGCTCTCTGCTCAATGGAGCCATATGAAGTTCCACGTGATTAAAACCACTTCATCCCGGTGCATCGGTTGCAAGGAATAAGGCATCTAGATTATTTTAACGAAGTGATGGATTGCAACTACAATTATATATACATTTTGATTGCGAGGATTTTCATCTTGCCCTCCGTGCACTGTAAAAACAACAATGGGTTTAAACTCATTGTCTCTTTATCTTTTGTTATTTCATCGAATTCATCTCATCCAAATCCAATAGTCTTTCGAAGTCTAAGCCATGACAAAAGCCGTGGATGACGAAAGCTTCCCTGATCGTATTGCTATGTATGTTGGACCTGAATAGCTTACGTCTGTTACTGACCAATCACCCCGAAGGTTCTAAAATTACTAAGATTCTAAAACCGTAATGGCAATACCATGTATGCCAAGACTGCTCAAAAGTACAAGGTCATAACACATCATACTACTTCGTACATTTTTAAATACCCTAACATTACTAATACAATTATCAATCTATCAGTATATAAGTAATATGATGGGCACACTGCCACATAATTAACCAATAGTTTTTAAATTTTATTTTAATACTTTGTTTTCTTCATAACACTCTCGTAAAAACCAATGAGCCTTTTGGTCTCAGGTTTTTATGACTGTAGGGTTGTTACAGCGGGCAGTAGGAATATTTATCCATGTGTTAACCTCTATTAAAACGAAATTATAATTCAGATTTTCTTTTAGCCTTTTACTAACTAAAAAATGGAACAGTCCAATAAATTATCATGTCATGTTATTAACTGATATTTATCAATATTTTAAAGAAACTTAATATAATCGTTTTAAGTTTATGATAAATACAAATAGTACCTCTTTTTGTATTATAATACGAATTCCAAATTTCTTGATCAGTGGTATAAGTATGCCGCAGACAACAAAGGAATAATATCACCTTCGGTAAGGCTACACGTATAACATGGCTTGGCAACAGTATACTAGCGCTCCTAACTAGCATGAGGAATTGAGAACAACACATTGAAAAGATACGCATTTCATGCTATTTTGACATAAAACTAATTCAAGTGTTTATTTCACAAAATTTTTGAAAATTAGTTTTAAAACTATTAAATTTTAATTTTAAAAAATAAATAATTAAATTTGAAATGATATTAAAAATACGTGAAAATGTGACGCAACACTTGGCCTGAACCCCCTCCCCACTGTCACAAACTGTCACACTTTCTTACACCCCCCCCCCACTCTTGGAGCATGACGTACTTTATGGACGGCCCCCAACGCTGTTATATCAGCCAAAACAATTTGTGAAGAGTTGGAACGTTAGAAGGAGCAAAAATATGAATGGGGAAAATTCCGAAGACATCGTTCTATCTTAGAACAAGAAGTGCAACGAGAAAATTTTTTATTCGATGGAATAGAATTATTTAAAGAAAATAAAAAACTCTTTGAACAGGTGCATATCCTTGCAAGAAAATATGCTATTCAAGTCACTAAAGTAAATGTAGAAACATGCGGTCTCTTTTATTACTAAATATGGCATGCAATGGTAAAAATGTTTCCATTCTTTACCTCGCTTCAATTACATTTATTTATTCATGTTTATTAATTTATAAAATCCATCATATGATTGACTTAAGGGGTCATCCATAAATAACGCCTCGCTAATTTGGCTGATTTTTCATTCCCCCCCCCCCCTCGTCACACGTCGTCATAAAAAGTTAGACCCATTTTTCAATATGACGTCACAAAGCTTTGCCCCCCCCTCCGTCCCATAAAAGTTGTATTTTATATTTGAAAATTAGCATGTTTCAAATCAATTTTTTATCATTCAAGTATGTTTTAGGGTAAAACTGCGCTATAATATCATAACACGTGTGAAGACATGTTAATCAAATATTTGAGTGAAACTTTTATTTAAAGTTGTGCGTTGTGATGTGACGTCACATTTATTAAACACACACCCCTTCGTCACAAATGTGTGAATCCCCCCCCCCCAGGTGCGTGACGTTATTTATGGACGGCCCCTAAAAAGGGCGGCAAATCGTAGATCACCCAGGGCGGCATAAGTTCTAGCTACGCCACTGTATACAGGCCTAAAACGGCCGGTCTTGGGACCTTGCAACCTATAGCCTATGCGCCCGCAGTGTGCTCTGCACTTTCATAGACCCCGCTTATATTAAATTTCTCTTAAATATTATCCTTATTAATTATGTTTACCCATTCTGGGCCCCCGCGCAATCCGTTTCGCATACTAAGCAAAGGGCACAGCAAATGCTAAGACCGGCCCTGAGGCCTAATACTCGAAACCTAGGGCCTAATTCACAATTTCACATTAAGCTGCAGTCAGCACGGCCGCGCAGATATCTGACCAACATCGCGCAGCAGCTTAGAACTACCGTTAAGCAAATTTTTGCAAAATATTGAACAACATATGGATGCTGCGCAACTTTGCACGAACCTTAGAAGGAAAGTTGCTAATGCCAATATGTTATCAATACATAATCTTCTTTAGCATAGTCATAAGCCGTTCTAAAGGGTGCGTATTTTTAAAGAGAGATAACTGTGTTTACTTAAAATACGTCACTGATTGACGTTAGTTAATTCTCTTATATATTATAATTCCAAAGTTATTTGTTTTGTGTCCTAATTATAATTAAAATTATATTTTCACAATTAAAAATATCAAATTAAAAACTCAAAACATTATGACAGAAAGTGAGGTATATTTTTTTTTTACCACAAATCCATAATTTATTATGTGATTTACAGAACTATTTTTGGCCCTGAGAGTATTTTTTTTTTTTTAAATATATATTTGGTATGATCTATTTCCGGTTTGTCAATTTATGTCCAAAACATTACAGATTTCAGGTGTTTGTGAGTCACTTGAAGTTTATATATGTTTAAATGTTATAAATATACTTCAAATAGCAGAACGGAGTTACAATCTTCTTTGAAAGAAATTAAAACACATCTTTCTTTAGAATGGGAGGAGCTTCTACTTTCAACCGATGCCTTGGTAAGATGTGTTAAATAGTATATTATATTTAATACGGAGTGTCTACTGCTACGACAAAGTAACGGCAGACAACCCGCGCGGATGTGGCTGGTGCTACGACATGTCGTAACGCCAGCAACATCCGACCGGGTTGTCTGCCGTTACGACATGTCGTAAACAATTTTCTGTATTTCAATTATGCCATTATTAATACTTAAATACTGAACTAAAGTTCTCATAATGAAATATCATGATCACTAGATATGCTTATTAATGAATTTTAAAGGTTTAAAAATTTAAAAGAGAATCTAGATTGAGCCATTAAATGAAAAACAGTTATAATTTTAACAAATTACTCTTTCTCATCAGCTTCGCTAGATCAAGTGATAGTCCGGTTGCTCTGCAATGATATGACACTAGTGATAGCGGGATCGAATCCCGCCGCCGTCATGTTTTTTTTTTTTTTAAATTTCATTTATTATTTTTTTTAAAAAAAACATCATAATGAGTATGCTAATAATTTTTGTTATTATTCTGAAAAGCAGATACGTTGACTAAATCTGTTAAAATAAAAAATATTTAGATTTTAGACTAGTCGTAACACTAGCCAATCCACATATGCTTGGCTAGCGTTACGACAACCGGTCAGGTCGTCTGCTGCTACGACAGTCGTAAAAATGTGTTATGTGCTTACTTACAGTTACGACTAAAACTGTATTTAATTATGCTAATATTATTTTTTTCTTTTTGATTCGCGAGTTGACTCTCAGTCGGCATCACCAACGAAAAAGGTGAGGCAAGAGTTTA
>MUZC01001362.1:367224-382223 GCA_002072015.1 Radix auricularia
ATGTCGTAGCACTAGTTTCCTGACTAGCGCTACGACATGTCGTAACGCTAGCAACATCCGACCGGGTCGTCTGCCGCTACGACAAAATTGTCGTAGCGCTAGCCACATCCTATTTAATATTATGAATTATGTTTATAAATTTATATTTTATTTAATTTCATTTAGATTCATTAATGATGTTAATGTCATTCATTAATTATTGATCATTAGATTATAAATGTAGAAATTAGGCACGTATATACCTATGCTTAGGCTTAGGCTAAGTTCTGAGGTTTAGGCTACTCTGTTCTACTATGTCCTATAGTTATAGCCTATGGCCTATGACTATGTAACTATGTTAAACTATGTACTATTAGTTATTAGTCTGTAACATGTACAAATATAATCATTATTATTATTATCATATAGATTATAGTATTTATTATATACTATTTGACCCATATACTATATGATATATCAGATCACTTTACTTTACTATGAATCTATGAATGGGTACTTCATTACTCATTCGAGCATCGTTCTGCACATGTCGTCAATTGTCGTAAATTCACGCAAAAACTGTCATAGCCATGGCGTTTTTTATAATGCTTTTGTGGCGATAGCATTATTTTTTAATTCTATGTCACAGTCACTGTTTTCAAATTAGAGAGATCTTCTTCATCAGTGACTCTTACTGCAGAATAGCTTAGTATTTTGAAACTATTTTTATCGCGAGTTCAATCTCGACGCCGGCACACTATAATTCCATCGAAAGGGTATAAAATAAACTTTAAAATAAACTTTTATCTTAACGGGAGCCATGTAACGGTTAAATATTCCCCATATTTATTTCATTTTACATCCTGAATAACTTTATTTCTTTAAAATTGGTTTTGGCTGTCAAAAGTATGCCTCCCCAACTTTTAGGGCTTGAAGAGTTGAAGGTGGAATAATGACAAGCGTTATTCGCATGGTTTTGACGTCATATCCATGCCAATAATTTTGAACATTATTCCCACGGTTCGACTGTGCCGATAATTATTTGCACGGTTTTGAAATACTGATCTACACTTACTAACTACAAAGTTTAATAACTAAACTAATAATGTAAAGTATTAGTATAGTTGATATTTAAGTTTTAGGACACTGACTACTTTTAATTGATTTAATTGTTGTTTAATTGAGTCAAATAAATATTATTAGACCTAATAGCCTGCGCAAATAAAACAAATATAACTTACGACAATATTTATTTACTGACAGACAGTGTCACTGTGACTCAATCAATGAGTCAATAGCTACAAATTATGAAGATGACCATGATTATGAGATTTTGAACAAAAAATATCCAACATTATTCGCATGTTAAACTAATTTTTCCGTCACTGATATTGATAGTTATAGTATTTAAGCAAGAATCTGAGTCTAAGCTGACCTGCATACCGCCGTTCGCTAATTAATTATTAATGATTTATAATTAATCTTTCATTAGTGAAAGACTTTATGATGGTAAAGCATCATTTAAAAAAAAACTAAAAAGTGAGAGTCCTTACTCTGTTCTGTACTGTAAGTGTAAGTAAGACTGAACTGAGTATAAGTATAAGCATACAAGTAACTTCAGTTACAGAATAGATAATAAAGGCATGGGGTGGGGGTTATATAAAAAAAATTGTCTCTGGAAAAAAAGCCTGCTTGAGTGTTCGAAAGCATCGTCACTCTAGTTGTAAAACAAAAACAAACAACAGAAAAGAAAAAAAAAGACTATCAGGATTCGATCCATTAACCAATAATGTCACTCTCATTAGCTGACTAACCATTAGTCTAGAGAAGCTTATGTGCACTCGCGATTATTTAAAGTTATATCTAATTATCGTTATTTAGACATCAATCAATTTTTTATGGCAGCGCTACTTTAAAATTTCAGTAATCATTAAATTGTAACTAGTATTAGTACTATAAACATAAATATTAGTACTATTAACATATAGCTGCACAATTTAGACTAAATCGAGTGAAATCAGCTATTATTTTGTTTTTCAATGTTACCAGCCGCTGGGAGTACGCATGCGCGACGACCCAACCCGTGCCAATAATTTTATAAATTATATGCACTGGCAAAACCGTGCGAATAATCACTTTGATATAACTATATCCTGTGTCATCCCCCTTTCAAAATAAAAATGGGGTTGTCTGAAATGTCTTTTTTTTTATCAATTTATCTTCAATACGATGTAATGCATAAATATAATTGAACTGATAAGAAATTATTGCAGATAATAATAGGTTTAGTGAGTTTAATAATATTGAATAGAATAGTAACACTAAAGTGGGAAATGTACGGGCACAAGCATAAACATTTTTAAAAATTAAAAAAGTAATGTCTTAGTTGAGGCTTGAACCTACGACTCTCTGCGTGTTAGGCAAATGTAATAAATACTACACTACAAAATTACATGCTATTCTGTTGTTCTAAAAGAACAAAATAATTGACCTCAATTGAACATATTGTTGGTCTCAATGACTCCCCACCCTGTGCACTACCATTTCTTGCCAGATGATTGGTCGGTGGGGTGTCCGGCATGGTTGAACCATGAGGAGAATTTTATGTATGGATAATAATGCATTTAATAAATTAAAAACGTAAGTTCTTACAAGAAAATTAAATATTACTGTGAAATAATATACTTGTAGAAACTGCAGGATTACTGTTAATTTTTGTGATTCAATTCTATTAAAACCATCTCATTACAAACATAAATTTTATTAAATCATAATGCGCTAAATTATTGTTTCCAGCCGCCATCTTTGTTGCTATCCAAGTGAATAAGATGGCGGGTGTCAAGGTATGAGAAGCACTGACTGAATTTGTTGTGAAATAGTTGTGAGCCTTGCTCGGTAAACAGAACACTTCACCGCCATGACGTTGCAGAGTTCGTTCAGGGCCATATATAGTGTGGGACGGGGCAGTGCGGTGGAGTAGAGTTCAATACAGCGGCTTAATGACTAATTGACCTTGTTCAAATAATAAATACATGACATTACATTAAGTTCATTTAAAAAATAGTTATAATAATATAAGTAAGAATCTCTCTTAGCAATGCAACACAACAATATACCACACTCAGATAGACAGGGATAAATACACTTTTTATGTTCCATTTCAAGAAGAATCATTTGGTTATGGAGTATGGAATGGATTGCCAGAACTAAAACCAGTAAAACCAAAACAGAATCCACAGTCAAAACTCTAATATAAATCCAAGATTATACATAAATTATGATATGCTAAGGGTTCAAATATCTTCTGTATTGAAGGAGCATCCGTAATGAATAAGTTATATCATTATTTTACTGGTCTGCTTTGCATGCAATCAATTACCTAAGTTCATCCAGAATTATGCTTCGGGTTAGGGCTAAGTGATAAATAGGAACAAAGGATAAAGCTATGAATTGCTCACGCTACAATTAACCGTTCTAGATTAAACAGGACCAGTTTACCATTAACAATCTCAAATTGGTAGCCTTTATTAAAATCTACAAAGGCCTAGCTTAAATTGAGATAATTAATATTAATATTCTAAAATAGTAATTACACAATATTTTTTAAGGATTCATAAAGATTTTGTAGTAATGCTGAAATGCTTTTCCTTTTGATTTTTTAATTGATCTTTTGTTTTTCTTTTACGCCTAATCCCAAATAAAATGTAATTATTTCAGAAAAAGCAACAAGCCAGTTGCTGTTAGAGCCAGACTGGAACTCAGTGCTTCAAATTGTTGATTGCATTCGACAGAATGATGTACAGTAAGTTCAAATGAAATTCTTTATTAACCCTTCTTTAACACAAGATATTCTCTAAATAATATTATTCCATTAGCTGAAGCTTACTGTTCAAAGTTTTCTATCCTTTCTTATTCAAAAAGTTTTTATTTGGTTTATGTTGCCTTGAAAACAGCCCTGAAGTTAACCTTGGTTCATTCCATGGTTATTTTTACTCATGATATCAGGCTTCAGAACAATCCTAATGTATTTTGGGGACTTTAACCACAGCAGACATGCTTTTATTTCTGTGTTTTTATTATAATTTTTTTTTACAGGGCAAAATTTGCTTTAACGTCTATCCGAAAAAAAATTAGCCATGAAAATCCACATGTTGCAATGTTTGCATTACAGGTTAGTGTTTGTTCAACTGTTTCTTACACAAAAGGCTTTATATTAGAATTTTTATTGTTATAATAATTAAGGCTGAACTGATACTCAGATTTTTG
The DNA here is from genome assembly GCA_002072015.1 of Radix auricularia. Lineage (NCBI taxonomy): Eukaryota > Metazoa > Mollusca > Gastropoda > Lymnaeidae > Radix > Radix auricularia. The sequence continues at coordinate 371,470 of MUZC01001362.1, forward strand.
TATACTCGGAAGTACTCTGCAATCTATGCCGATTGTTACGTAATTGCTCCAATAGAAAAGATGCACGCAGAATCGTTTATTTAAAACATTTAGTTTCATATGGAGTAACAAAATGTGTGCAGACTTGTTGTCATCGGCAACCATCCATCCTTCAACCTAATTTTTACTCTATTACTATTGCTCTGTACTCATTGTTTCATTCATAGAAAGTGGCCATGTGCAAAAGCCATTTAACTATTGGTTAAGATTAATTTTGAGTCAAAGTTGAATGTTCAAAAGGAGTTCCTAATTTTATTTGTACAATTTTATAGAAGGGAGTTTGCTTTGTCTTGAGCTCTATGTAGGTCATGATCTGGAACTTGTAAACTAATCAGAAACATTGTTTAAAGATAAATTTTACTGTTTATACAAAGTTAATTGAGTTATTACTAAAGTATATTTTAAAAACAAAATAAAGAAATAACAATTTTATTTATAGCATAGATCTTAAAATAAAATCATTATTAAAACAAGAGAAGAAATGTGTGACGCAAACAGTGGATTTGAGGTCACAAATTGTAGGTTAATAGAGAGGCTGCACCAGCTTCAAATTTTTGAAAACCTGCCAGAGCTGGATTTGTAAAAATGGCTTGATTCTGGAGCTATTATATTTATACGTATTTTACCACAAAACCGGCCAGCCTGATTTATGAAGTAAAGTTTTGCAGGTGCCGGATTTTTAATGAATGGACGGTTTCTGGATTTGCCAGAACCATAATCCGATACAGCCCTAGTTAATACTTCTTCAAGTACTTGGTATTGGCAAAAAAAATGGCATCCTCTTCGTGGTACTCGGCAAAAGATCATACTCTGTACACACCTAATAATAATGTTTGTTTGAAAATAGTTACAGTTTTAAATAATTTAATATTTAAAAAATTTAATTTTACTTGTTTAGGTCTTGGAAGCCTGTGTCAAAAACTGTGGATCAACATTTGTCAATGAAGTTGCTACAAAAGACTTTATGGAATTTTTAAAGGACCAGGCCAAGGTAAATTTGACTTTTGTTCCTCTCATTTTATTCACTAATTTAGATTTTTAAAATTTAATTTTAATACCAATCTTGGCAAGTCATTTGTCTTTATAAAAAAGATAACATACAATTTGCTATAAAAATTAAAGTAGAAAGTCTGACTGGCTCAGATACAATTTTTGTGTGATAAATTTGTTTTAAGAGAGCAGACATATTTTAAAAGAACAAAACTTAATCATGTACGATATATAATTCAAAATTGAAAGTTAAGATTAGCATTAGAACAATAATTATTGGTTTACTTAATTATTTGCCTGGATTTAACTTCAATGGATTGTTTACAAACAATACTGTTAATGTGCAAAATAAAAATATGTGAGTATTAATAAAAGAAATTTACTGTTCTTTTTACTGAGTAAACTTAGGTTTTTGTTAATTGTATTATTTTGTTTGCTTAGGTAATGAGACAAGATCCAGTAAGTTAGGGGTGTAGTTAGTCTGCCTCCCACTGACACCCTTCCCTCTGAATAGTAACAAGCCAATGATGTGGCCAATTACTGCTTTAAATCTTTTAAGCATTTGCATTATATTATTGTTACATATGGCAATACATTAGTTAACATATTTTGTACTTCTCTGATCCATACGTAGGGTATGTTGCCTAAGAAAGCTTTTACTAATTTTAGTTCACTACTTTTTTAGTATTACATTTGTCTAGCCAGAAGTTTTAAATGCTTCTATTTAATTACAAGAGAAAGAATGAATTGAAATCGTTACATGATGTTCAATTTTTTTTATTTACCTTTAAATTTTAAATTAATTATTTTTACTGAATTCCAATGGTCATTTTTTACTCTAATTTCTTGACATAAACTCGTTATTTAACAGAAACATTTTTTGTCATCAACAAAAAATCACTTGATAATTGATAAGTTTGATCATAGAGCATTTTTAAATTCAACATATGCGTCCCAAGATTTAGCACTGGTAGAATTAGTATTTTAAAAGCTTACTTTTTGCATTTTATAAATAAATATAACTATGCTGTTTTTAACAAATTTAATAATTTAATGACAATTTCTAATCAATATTTTCTAAGCCTAGCCTTTTTATGCTTGGATCCATTTCCCGATCCAAACGACAGTTTCCTAATGAACTGTTTAATAACATACATTTGTTATTCATTCATACCATAAATTGAAATCATAGTGAATACTAAAATGAAAAGTATTATGAACTAACCAATATATTATGTTACGTTAAAAATTATTTCGATTTTTTAATTGAAAAAAAAAAATTTTTTAAATGTAAAATAATATTTAGTGTTATTGTATAGGTTGTCTTATATATTAGTCCAGTGTTGTTTTTTGGCCATCAATTATGAAATATGCCATGACCCTTTGATAAGTTGAGGGTAAAAGCTAGGCTTTATTTTTTAATATCTTGTGAGATTTTACCTATGTACAGGCATACAGATCCTGGAGTAATCAAACACTTACAGTCCTTATTTAACTTTTAACAGATCAGATTTGATATCGATATGGTAAATTTAACTGTAACTGCTTTAGACATGCAGGTATTTAACAGGAAAACTATCACTTATAAAACTATTCATGAATTTGATGACCATAACTCATCTGTTATGGGTAGCTTGCTATCTTTCCTATTTCCTACGTCTATCAAATGACTGTGTGAAATTAATAATAAAACTCGATATTTCTTGTTTTTATCGAAAGTGTTTTGACATCACTGTAGCACTGTGTTAGCTCTTGTACGATGCAATTTTTAAAAAAAAATCCTTTATTAGTTTAGCTCAACTAATATTGATGACATGTGATTGTTATATATTTTTTTAAAAAGAGATGTTTTATAAACCAGGATATTAAGAAGTTGCTTTGATGTTGTAGCTGGTATGTTGGCTCTCATACATACGCTGCCCTGCAATTAACTGTCATCCTATACCAGCACATAAGATGACACACCAAAAAAAAAATTAACTCTGGCTAATAAGCTAACACTTACTAAATGAAGTTACTGTTATCCGGTCCAGATCAAACAGGACTGTCCAATCATCTTGATTGCATCTCCATCAACGGTCTACTGTTGCCTGGGTGTACTCAGTGTCTGCGTCACAGTAAAACTAAATACACTAGTACTACCGGTAGCTAGACGTTGCCCCATATTCAGTGCACAAATTTTATTGAAACTAGCACTACCAGTAGCTAGACATTGTCCCATATTCAGTGCACAAAATTCTATTGGAACTAGCACTACCAGTAGGTAGCCATTGTCCCATATTCAGTGCACAAAATTCTATTGGAACTAGCACTACCAGTAGCTAGACATTGTCCCATATTCAGTGCACAAAATTCTATTGGAACTAGCACTACCAGTAGGTAGCCATTGTCCCATATTCAGTGCACTAAATTCTATTGGAACTAGCACTACCAGTAGGTAGCCATTGTCCCATATTCAGTGCACAAAATTCTATTGAAACTAGCACTACCAGTAGCTAGACGTTGCTCCGCAATTCAGTGTACACATTCTATCAAAACTAGGCTGAACATGGAATATTTAGACTCTGCCCTTTGAAATAAAATCTAAATCCAAAATTTCTTGATTGATACACTAGCATATAGTCTACAGTGTTAATTGAGTTATAAAAATTTTCCATCTTTAGATGATGATAAAAATTTAACAATTTATAAATGGAGTGCACAGGAACTTGACACAACCATAGCTTATACATTTTTTAATTAATAGCACTGCTTTTTTTATACTAAGTGCAAATTTGTTTGATATGCATTCATAAGTCAATTGCCTGTGTTATGCAAGGATTTTGTTTCAGTCTAAAGAATGACATGTTTGCTAGACAATATATTTCTTTTTTAAAGTATATTCCTGATAAAAAAGCTTTTGTTCCCACCCCTCTAAAATTTACAATCCATTCTGATCCCCTTTACTGATTTCATTTTGAGAACCACTGACCAAAACCAGTTTTTTTTAAATTTGTAATTTTAATAGTATTTTAAATACTTTATTAGTACGAAAGCAAATTATAGTTATTTTAAAATGTTGTTGCAAAAGTTTTAAATGGCTCAAGGGTGCAAACATAAATATATAGATTTACTTCATGATTTTTATTTGGCTTAATTCATTGTGATTAATAACTTTATTAACTACTCAACTCTAGGTGAAATAAACTACTTGCAACATTGAGGCAGTTTATAAAAGACGAATGTTGTAACTGTAAAATGGTTTTTGTTGTAAGAATCCTTTTATCATTTTTGTTTTCAGAGTCGAGCTGATCCTGTTAAAGAGAAAATTCTAGAACTTATTCAAACCTGGTCACATGCTTTTCGAAACGAACCTCACTACAAAGTTGTTGAGGACACATTTCATCTTCTTAAAATGGAGGGTTTGTTTTAAAATATCAAGTGTTCAGTAGTGGCAATAAATTTCAGCACAGGATAAACTTAAATCCTGAAAGTATCACATCTGATATGATAACTTTAATTGTTTACGACACAACTAAATGACTAGGAACAATTCTAATGGTAATTTTTTTTTTTGGTATAAAAAGTGTTGTTTTTTTTTAAATTATAGCTAGAGTGCATTACTATTTCTATACACATCTAATCAAATTAGGTCACAAGTTTCCTGCTCTAACTGTATCAGATGCCATGTTTTTAGCTGAAAATGCCCCCTCCTGGAAAGATGGTGAAACATGTACAAGATGTAGAGTTCAGTTCACTGTGATACAGAGAAAGGTAAGGATTCATAGCTGACCATTTTTACAAACTAGTCATTGTGGTTCCATAACCTGATCTGATTGGGCTCCAGTTTGAATTTATGTAAGAAATAGCTTTCCAGAATGTTGTATGTTTCATTTTTAAAGCTCGATGTTTTCACTTTATAGCTTAAACAATTAGCAAGCTAAAATATATTTAGAGATGAACCCATATTTTAAAAATACAGATTAATATTTATGTTTTCACGATTTCATTAAAAAGTATAAGTCAAAACAATTGTTGGTTTATAAAACACTTTGGATTATTATTATTAAGTGATTTTCATTTTTTCTTAATCAAATGTGTCCTGTTGCTCAATTGTTTTCTTGACTTGTAGTTAGTCTGACATTACTCCTAGTTACTCTGACATTACTCCTAGTCACTCTGAAATTACTCCTAGTTACTCTAACATTACTGCTAATCACTCTGACATTACTCCTAGTTACTCTAACATTACTGTTAATCACTCTGACATTACTCCTAGTTACTCTGACATTACTGTTAATCACTCTGACATTACTCCTAGTTACTCTGACATTACTCCTAGCCACTCTGACATTACTGCTAGTTACTCTGGTATTACTCCAAGTCACTCTGACATTACTCCTAGTTACTCTGACATTACTCCTAGTTACTCTGACATTACTCCTAGCCACTCTGACATTACTCCTAGTTACTCTGGTATTACTCCAAGTCACTCTGACATTACTCCTAGTTACTCTAACATTACTGCTAGTTACTCTGACATTACTCCTAGTTACTCTAACATTACTGCTAATCACTCTGACATTACTCCTAGTTACTCTAACATTACTGTTAATCACTCTGACATTACTCCTAGTTACTCTGACATTACTCCTAGCCACTCTGACATTACTCCTAGCCACTCTAACATTACTGCTAATCACTCTGACATTACTCCTAGTTACTCTAACATTACTGCTAGTTACTCTGACATTACTCCTAGTTACTCTAACATTACTGCTAATCACTCTGACATTACTCCTAGTTACTCTAACATTACTGTTAATCACTCTGACATTACTCCTAGTTACTCTGACATTACTCCTAGCCACTCTGACATTACTCCTAGTTACTTTGACATTACTGCTAATTGAACTTGAACTATCCCTTAACCCGACGCTGGGTCGTTGGGGCACCATTTTGAGCTGCGCACTAACTCATGCCAAGTGTCACGGTTCTGAGCTGCCTTCTGGGAATCGTTAAATGAAAGGCTGGTCCACTCTTTGATGTTGTCCTCCCAACTCTTCCTTGGTCTGCCTCTTTTCCTTCTTCCCTGGACTGTGCCTTGCAATATCCTCTTTGAGAGACGTCCAGATCTGCTAATTACTCTGACATTACTCCTAGTCACTCTGACATTACTCCTAGTTACTCTGACATTACTCCTAGTTACTCTGACATTACTCCTAGTTACTCTGACATTACTCCTAGTTACTCTGACATTACTCCTGGTCACTCTGAAATAACTCCTAGTTACTCTGACATTACTCCTAGTTACTCTGACATTACTCCTAGTTACTCTGACATTACTCCTAGTTACTCTGACATTACTCCTAGTCACTCTGACATTACTCCTAGCCACTTTGACATTACTCCTAGTCACTCTCACATTACTCCTAGTTACTCTGACATTACTCCTAGTCACTCTGACATTACTCCTAGTGACTCTGGTATTACTCCAAGTCACTTTGACATTACTCCTAGTCACTTTGACATTACTCCTAGTCACTTTGACATTACTCCTAGTCACTCTGACATTACTCCTAGTTACTCTGACATTATTCCTAGTCACTCTGACATTACTCCTAGTCACTTTGACATTACTCCTAGTTACTCTGACATTTTACTCCTAGTCACTCTGACATTACTCCTAGTCACTCTGACATTACTCCTAGTCACTTTGACATTACTCCTAGTTACTCTGACATTACTCCTAGTCACTTTGACATTACTCCTAGTCACTCTGACATTATTTCTAGTTACTCTGACATTACTCCTACTCACTCTGACATTATTTCTAGTTAGTCTGACATTACTCCTAGTCACTCTGACATTTTTCCTAGTCACTCTGACATTTTACTCCTAGTCACTCTGACATTACTCCTAGTCACTCTGACATTACTCCTAGTCACTCTTTACCTAAAAGTGTCATCAAACCTTTTGGAAAAAGGTTTCTACTACTTACCAACTTACATTAACATAAATCCTAAGTTCTATTTTTTTTCTCTTGTAAGATTCCCCTTTTAGTTTCCTCCCATCACAATTTCTTTTACTATATTCAAGAATATCTCCTAAAATGTGAATGTGCTAACACCCTTCAGCTGTAAATTATATTCTCTGGTAATCAATGACTAGTAACTAATATTTTTTGCCTCACTTTCACTGAGATCTCAAGACTAAATAAACATAATCTATGAAGTACATTTGAGCCTTCTAGAATTAATATAAAATATGTGTGTATAGTTCTCAGATTGAGTAGTATAATTTTAGTTTTGACGTTTTTAAAACACCAGTGAGCCCTCATTTTAAATGATTGTAAAGGAAATTGCATATAAATATATTTCCGCAAACAAAATTTACTGTGTCAAGTCAAATAGTGGGATTTAATTATAATCTTACTAGTTTATAGCACAAACTATTTTAACTAATGCCAATGCATCATGATGATGAATTTTAATGATGCAAATGTTATACTTTGTCAGGTTTTGGCTTTTGGATTAGTTGGCAATGATTTTTAAGTGACATTGTATTAGGCTTGACTTTACTGGCCTGTGTTATGTTGGCAGTGATATTGTTAGTGACGTATCAGGCTAGTGTATGTTATGTCATATTTAAATCATAGAGAACCAAAGGTAATGTATCTGGACTATGTATTAAGATTTGTAATGATTTATGCACCTGTGTTCCTTGCATTCAATTATTCATATATCCTGTGAAGTTGATTAATAAATCATACCAAAGAAATGCCATTTAAAAACCATGAATTTTTACAATTGTCATAATTGTGCAGGTTTTTAACTTGGAAAATATTACCCTGAGACTGGTTCTTGCATAAAATGTTGTGTAGTGGTGGATGAGAAGAAGGCATGTCTTGGAAGTTGTTTGTGCTCTAAACCAGCTGGACACAATGTTCAATTCTTCTGATATTAGGTTTACAGAAGTCATTTGAAATGAGATCTCAGTCCTGGATGTTTTTGTTTCAGCATCATTGTCGTAACTGTGGCGAAGTGTTCTGTGGGAAGTGCTCCTCTAAGAATTCTATCATTCCCAAGCTTGGTTTGGAACGAGAGGTGCGCGTGTGTGACTCATGTTTTGAAAAGATTAACAAGTAAGTCGTTTTATTAGTTACCATTTTAGTGTGTGTATATTTGACATTCTTCTCTTGTTGCAAAGTGTCATAATCAATAATGAGATGGCAGATAAAAACATTTTTAAAATATCATATATGGAGAGGAAGTAAAATGGATCAGAAGTTGAATTATATTTTGAAAAATTGAATTATTAACATTTAATGCCCCAAAGCTTGGTAATGTGCGCTTTGTCTCTAATCCCAAAGCGGGGTAAAGCGCGCCTCGATAGAGCTCTCTTTAGTAATGACAGTATAGAAAGTATGATCTCTTTATTTAGTGAGAGAAGCTTTAGTCGACTTCCGGAAAGAGCGGTGTTAGCTTTCACTAGTGTTATCGATCAATTTGCAAAGTTTTGTAGTAGTTTTTGTGTTTTTATTTTTGAAGATGCGATTTAGCTATAATTTTTTGTAGAAATAATAGTACTAAACTACAGGTAACTATTCTTATCCTAAAAAGATGAAGTCAGTATGAAAATAATAAAGTGAATAAGTTTACTTCAATTTTTAAAATTTCATAACCAGTTAATCGCAATAAATGGAAAATCCTTACGGGGCTGGCTGAGGGGGAAGTTTATAGAAAACCTTAAAAGGCTTTAATCGTTAAATTAAAATCTCTTAAAGCTCACATTTTCTAGACTTATACTTCATATCTTATGCTTACAAATTCTTAGCATTATTGTTCCATTAAAAATATAAATAGTGCTAATAAATTTTATCCCTTTTTAGAGGTGAGTTGCCTTGATTTGTCCTTGCAATTTACTTAATTTATGGTGGGGTGTTTACTAATTGTCAAATTGGCCTTCATTAGATTTTTCATTTTTTTAAATATCCCTTCTGTAGCTGTGGAATTTATCAAAAGCAACATATTAAATCTTCCAGAATTTATTATGCAACTCATTATCCTGTTTATTTATCAAAATAAAACTTTCATAAATTGTTCCATGGGTCCCCCACAACGCCTATAGTAGCTAATTGTCACTGAGTGCAAACAAACACAGCTTGTATGCTGAACATCTCATACACTGATCTCTCAATACCTGATGTTTGTCTCCAGATTTACAGTACTCACCCTCCTTGTCCCCAGTGGTTAGTCTACCTGTTAGAAAATTTTTAAATCAATAGTATCTTACATGACTCTGAATGCACTGTAGTCAGTCAATTGTGGCACTTTCACTGGCTAGCTCCCCCATTGGATACTTTTACCCAAAGACTTTCCTGTCATATATTTATAATCCCACTTTGTGCAGTAATTAAACTCTTGTTCTCACCTTTCTGTTTTATCTAACTGGCCATTGATGTGGGTGGCTAGATATTTTTGATATTACCAAATAGCTCCAGAGAAACTTGTTTTGTTTTCCTATGAGTAGTAATAAACCTGTACGTAACTGTTACAGTGTTAAGTCAGGTGTTGTCCTTGCTGCTCATAATTTATTCTTCCCTTCGTAGTTGTATGTAAATTTTATTGACAAACTCGACTTCTCAAGCATGCTACCTGCATTAGGCCTTTGAGCTTTGCAGTTTACTTGCACCTATGGTTAAGTGTTAACTTTCAAAACAATTTAAATTTGTTGTGAAATTAATTGTTTACCCCCTTTTTTGTTTAGTAAACTAGAAACCCTAAACTGTTTGTGTTTGTAAAATACCTTCAAGTTTTTCCTCAAAGTTAAACAAAGAACTTGATTTTCCTAATAAAAAGTTGGTGAATTTTTTTTACTTAAGTACACGTAACAAAATCTCAATTTTTATAAATCTTATCTGAAAGTAGTGAAGTGAGGTGAACCTTAAACCCAGATGCATCAGTTTGCTAAATTTTCAAGTTCTATATAACCACATCAATTATGTTCTTTTTCCAATAGATAAAATGGTATAAATATAGCTGAGTTTAATCATTAAACCTTGAAACACTAAAGGATAGAAGAACCAAGAGTAAATTAGTAATTATCCATAAAGCAGTTTTAATTCTAATTTGGAAATACAACACAAAGATAAGTTACTATAACCCTCAGACATAAGGATAAAAAGACCTTTCTTATTGTGTATGCAAGAACACATACAAATTCTTAATCTTCATATCCAGAATTATGGCATGGAATGGGTTGTGTGAAGAAACCAAGAAAACCAACACTTTATCAACATTTAAAACTCTAATAAGAATACAGGACTAGACACAAACCATATAAAATTGTAGGCACAATAATCTTCTTCATAGAAGGAGCTGTGGCGTAGCTACAACTTTTGCCGCCCGGGGCGGTCTACAATTTCCCGCCCTTTTTTAGAGGCCATCCATAAATGACGTCACGCGCCATGTGTGTGTGGGGGGTGGATTTTCACATTGGTGACGAGGGGGGTGTTTGATAAATGTGACGTGATATAAAAACGCGCAACTTTAAATAAAAATTCCGCTTAAATATTTGATTGATGACACTTTATTTAATGACGTTTTACGTGGATTCACGTGTGTGACGATATTATTGTGCAGGCTTTCACTAAAAACATACTCAAATGACAAAAAATTGATTTTAATAATGCTCATTTTAAAATAGAAAATACGGTTTTATCGAAGGTGGTGGGGGGGGGGGGG
>MUZC01001362.1:382290-402341 GCA_002072015.1 Radix auricularia
GTGTAAGGCTTTATGACGACATGTAACTAGGGGTAGGGGGTAAAAATCAGCCAAAATAGTGTGCAGTCGTTTATGGATAGCCCCTTACGTCAATCGTATGATGGATTTGTATAAATTAATTAACAGGAATCAAAAATTGTAATTGAAGCGAAATAAAGGTGGGAATCATTTTTACTATTGCATACCATACTTCTGTAAGCAGTAATTAGAGGCTGCATAAAATGAGATACCTATAAATACACACTTATAAAAATAAAAAATACTTTTTTAAAGGCCACAAGAAGGTTACTAAGGTCGCAGGTCCCCCCCTTCCCCGAAGAGACACATATTCCTAAAACAGTTCCAATTAATATGCCTTTTTTGTATTTATAGATAATTGATTTGTTTTTACAAAGAAATTGTATACATTAGTATGTAAACCTATTTACTAACTTTCATAGTAGAAAAATCGTGTGTTATGCTATCAAAATTTCAAATTATTTGTAATATCTTGAACTATGGTCAATATTGCAAGATTGTATTATTTTAAATCACTCATTGTGGAACAAAGATATTTTTTAATCAAATTTAGTTAGAAGAAGCTCCTTTCACAACTAGCAAAACTGATAGCAATTGTTGATAAAATTGTTAACAAATTTTCAATTTTTCTGTGGGGTACATAATTGTCCAATCTATACTGTTGAATAAATTTAAATAGATAACAGTGTTATTCCCCCCGTTTTTCTAATGTAATGCCTCTTCTAGTAGTGTAGGTACAGCTATAAAAACCTGGATCCTTTTTCTTTCAATATATTGATATTTTATTTATCAATGTAGAAACAGTGATTTATTTGATGTTCAAATTCTTCATTTAGTAGGTTACATGGTATCTTATACGTATATTTTCTTGCAAAACGTACTTTTATTTTCTTTTAAATTTCATCCATTGATAAAAACAAATCTCCTTCCACTTCTTGTTCTTATGATATAACCTGGTCTTCTGAATGTTCACCACTCATATTTCTTCGAGTGTAGTTTTGGCTGACATAACAACGTTTTGTATTAGCATATCGCTTTGTTTCATGAAATTAGTTTGCATTACCTTAAAAACAAAACAAATTTAAAAAAAATTAATTTAAAACACAACAAAAACAGCAACAAACAAACAAACAAAAACTAGCTCCGATAAATTGAGATAGATAACATAAAACAAAGAGGTTGCATTGGATCATGTAGCATTCCAGCATCTGATCTCGTTTTACTAGTTCCTTCTTCAGATGTCAATTTTAAATATTTATGCTAATTAACGGGGAAATTTTGATATTTTCATATTCTTCTCAAATTTAAAATTATTTGAATATTACTTTAATTTTGGATATGCGTAAAATTTTATTAAAAAGCCGTATTTTAATTTTATGCTACTTTAATGCAATAAAAAGGAAATAAATTTAATTTTGAATAATTCCCTTACAATACTTTAATTAAAACTGAAATAGTATCATAAATTAATACTTGCAAGTGAAACACAAGTTTGTAAGTTTGAACCATTGTGTCATATTGATACTTGTTCGCAAATAATTTTGCACATGTGGAAATTCCACACAAAATTTTCTTGGCGATATTAATAGCACATAGAAAAAAAATCTATTTTTTGGCTAGCAGTGAAGTGTTTTTGTGTCTAGTTTTCCTATATCTGTTTAATATACCGATTGATTTTCAAAACGAATCATTTTTTGAGCGATCTTAATTTTTTAACGAGTTTGCGTTAGTTTTAACAACCAATGTGTAATCAAACAAATGTTGTGCGACCCGTTAAGACTCTAAATTACAAATATTTTTGTTTCACCTTGGTTTTACCCCTTCAAAAAAATAAAAGGGTGGTTTTCGGAAATGGCAGTCTTTTTTAACTGCCAAAAATGCCGCCCTTAAAATGTGTGCCGCCCGGGGCGGACCGCCCCCCTCTAGCTACGCCACTGAGAAGGAGTATCTGTTACAATTAAGATAAGATTCTAAGTTAGAAAGGCAAAAGAGAAAAAAATTATAACTAAAACAAGCACAAATTAATTAATTTAAATTCAATGCAGGCATAATTTATGCTTAGAAGTATTAAAATATAGGAGGCTTTTCTGTAAAAACAATGGGCACATTCTTTCATCTGTCACTGCAGATGTAAATGCTGTTCTAACATGCAAAAAGCTCATATATTATAGGCTATGACTCTAGTACACAGGATCTCATACATGTGGTACATTGTCTTTTCTCTCAGTCAAATTATACCTGGTTAAAAGTTATAGTATCACTGCCTCTTTTTCATGCCTATTATAGGAAGCAGAAGGGGAAGAAAACAAAGAGGTGAGAGTTATGGTTCTTGTCAATTTGAAATGAACAAATAGAATTACTTTGGTTTCAACCCTAATTCAGTTTTGTTGAACCAGTTAATATTGTGTTGGTTAAAATAAAGTATTTTTTTTTCTTTTCATTTTTTCAAGAAATTTTGTTAAAATTAAGCCTTGAGATAGGAAAGGAGCTAACATTAACATTCATTTCTGATATAGCTCCTTTTTTTAACAAGGATTATTTCAGTGATATTTTATTTTATTTTTGTTTCCATATGTGTTAGCTGTTTTGAATTTTTAAATATGATCATTGTAGATATTTAAATCATTTTAGCTATTAGTTCTGATGATCCAGTAGTTCAGATTTCAATGTGTTTTTTTAAAGCATGCTTTTATAACCATTAATGATGAGAAAATGATAATACCACTACCAAAAGGCTCCTATGTTGCATGCAATTATTCTGTCTGGACACCCATGAGCTAAATTCCAATAGGAAATTGTCTGGACAACAATGGGCATAGTTTCAATAGGAAATAATTCTCTCTGTACACCAATGGGCATAGTTTCAATTTTCAATAGGAAATAAGTCTCTGTACACCAATGGGCATAGTTTCAATTTTCAATAGGAAATAAGTCTCTGTACACCAATGGGCATAGTTTCAATAAGAAATAAGTCTCTATGTACACCAATGGGCATAGTTTCAATAGGAAATAATTCTCTCTGTACACCAATGGGCATAGTTTCAATAGGAAATAATTCTCTCTGTACACCAATGGGCATAGTTTCAATAGGAAATAATTCTCTCTTTACACCAATGGGCATAGTTTCAATAGGAGATAATTCTCTCTGTACACCAATGGGCATAGTTTCAATAGGAAATAATTCTCTCTGTACACCAATGGGCATAGTTTCAATAGGAAATAAGTCTGTCTGGAGACCAATAGGCATAGTTTCAATAGGAGATTACTGTCTGGACACCAATAGGCATAATTTCAATAGGAGATTAGTCTGCCTGGACACCAATGAGGCCAGGTCCCAAAGGAAATTTGTCTTGACATCCATGGGGTTGGTTTTAACTTGAAATCCCTAATCAGCACCACAGATAACTATTTGTCATTATCAGTAAACCAAAGTCTGGTTAATGGGATTGACATGCAACCATCCAAGCATAAAATATTTCACAGAATGGAATCATTTTAACTACTAGCAAAGTTTGATTACTGTTAGTATTGTGTGTATGAAAGTGAACTTTGAAGGCTCTTGTTAAATATAGCACAGGTAATGTTTTAGTGGTGTAATAGTTTTGAATGTTAACCTCAAAATGCTTAATTAACATCAGAGCAACTGTCTTTTGGCAAACAAAGTTTTTTTTTTTTTTTTTGCTAACCTCTTGTTGTTTTTTCCTTGTCATACACATGTTGTATTATTTGAAGTCTATACCCTCCCAGTTCTCTTGTTATTTTAATTCAAGGCAGTAGTGAACCCTATGTGTGTAAGTTATCTTCAAATTCAGTATAATGTAACTCTTAACACATAACAAGTGCCTTTCAGATAAAATGAATGTTTGGATAAAGTGTGTGTGGGAAAGGGAAGGGGTTGGAAGATAAGAAGAGAGTAACTCAATAGATATTGCATTCACCAGGTTACTTGAAAGTGGGACATTTGATAAAAATTTAGCTGTTACCAAATTGTCACTCGGCCTACTTTAATGCTGAATTCTCTTGGTGGTAACAGAATATTTGAACTCAAAATTTAAGAACCTTCTAGATCAAAGAGAAATAGGTGAAGTTATTTTACTGTGTTCTGTATATTTGGTTCTAAATTGATTGTTTCATGAGACATGATGTCTTATCTTCAGTTTGAAGTTGTGGAACTTTCTAAAGAGTTGATCTTATTTTTGTTTCTAGGTTAAGCACAGTTAAAAAAGAAGATGACCTGCCGGCAGAGTACCTGGCCAGTCCTTTATCTAAACAGCCCCAAGTGAGTAGTCAGCTGAAATATTTTAAATAAGCAATTTATGATAGAATGTAAGGAATTGTTTTTTTTTGTTGTTGTTTTTTTCCCAGATAAAAGATTTACATTGCAAAATATTAAAACATTGATTAGGAAAAACAATAGATAAACACAAAGATCCCAAGGGAAGAAACAGCTATGTGACATTTTTTTTTAGTTATCCCCTGTGTGAAATAGAGGGTCAAAAATAATATGTTCTGAATGAGGTTTTATGAAAATATTATTTATATGACCCTTTTAAAAATTAAAATCTATTTAGATAATTTATAAGAAATTTGTATAATTTTGAACTTTAAAACTTGAATATCTCAAAAGTACATAAATGTGACATAGCCCTTTCTTCCCTTGAGCTCTTCATATAGGTCTAGCAACAACTAGCAACTTTAATTAATTACTTTCAAATAATCTAATATTTTAATTAAAAATAGCCGGATGTAAAAATTAATATATACATTTTATTATAACCCTAAGCCAGTTTGATAATATAAATTATAAATATTGTTATACATACATTTAACCACTGGGCCATAAGAACTTTATAAAAAATGAATTATGATAATCTATTTGTTATTTATTGAGTAACATTCTCTGTTGATCCTAGCTTTTTGCTTGTTTTTATTTTAACCTGGTCCTTGGCCAGGTGCCAGCCAGCAAGACAGAGCAGGAGCAGCAGGAGGAGGAGGAGTTGATGCTAGCGATTGCTTTGTCCAAATCTGAGCATGAGACAAAGGAGAAAGAGGTGAGAGCCACCAGAGGGTCTGCTGGGACTTAAGACATGTTGTTTACTAAATGATTTGGAGTAGAGAATTGTTCAAAAATAATGTTTTAAATTTTATTGCATCCATCCTGTTTGTAAGTAGAACTCATTTTAAAAAACTTATCTTTATTCTAATGTTTACAAAGCTTAGGAATTTCAGAATCTGGTTTACACTACTTTATTTATAGGAACCTTAAAGTAGATTTTCAATTGATAAGTCAATTAAAGATGGTTGCATTTCATTATAAAATAGACAGCTCTGTATATTGTTATTATTTATTTTGATTCATTACTTTCTTATTTTAAACAAGTTAGATACCAAAATTGTTAAAAAGTGAAAATTTAGAGTTAAGGGTTTACCTTATTTTAAACAAATATTTTCAGCTCTGTAACTTAATCATTACCAATGTTCCCTTTAAGTTGTGCAGCCACGTAGATATCTGATTGACGCTGCGCAGCAATTTAGAACTACCGTGTAGCAAATTTTGTTTTTAAAAATGGATGTTGTGTAACTAACTTTTTTTACTTTGTACACTGACTAACGAACCTTAGAGTTAGAGAGAACATTGATCACTATATATTGATATATATATATATATAATCTCACTAAATAAAATTTCAGAGAGAACGCTTACGCACCGACTATGGGGTTTATGGTGGCAAGCTTTCAACAGAGAAAACTTCATCACCAGCTAAAACAGTAACAGTTGCCCCAGCTGTAAGTCACTCTACCTAAGCTCTATCTGTCTTTTAGATCATTATTTTTATGGGGTTTTTGGTTTCCTCAGCCATATTAATTCATTATTGACATGACTGGCAAAAAGAATTTGTTTGTGGTTTTTCCTTATCCTGTTGTCCATTTCTAGAAAGTTAAACCCATCACTAAAGCTAAACGCCCACTGAAATGTAAAAAATACATTTATTGAAGTCTTAGCCTGATAATTAGTTACAGTAGTCAAAAGGGAGACCACAAGTAGTTACAGTAGTCAAAAGGGAGACCACAAGATTTGTCTACAATAAATACATCATGTGACCTTTGAACTTTTACTCATTGGTCCTCATTCCACAGCCTCTGGACACTTCAGACATGGATCCTGAGCTGGCCCGCTACCTCAACAGGCATTACTGGCAACAAAAGTCCCAGATCCAGAATGTACAAGTACAACAGCAGACAGCGACAACTGTACCGTCTGCTCCATCTGTCAACGCTGAGCCTAGGGTCAGCACTGGCATGGTCAACGAGGTCAGTGACTTGTACAAGAAATTTGTCATTAACTCTTAATGTGCCATAAGGTTTTTGGAAAACTTCCGCCTCAGTACCATAAGAATTTCACGAATTGCGATCAACCGGTTATAAAATTAAAAAAATTGCGTTAAATCCATTTTTATTATTATAGTCATACTGACGTCATCTTTTAGAATAAGAATGGTTATTTTATGTATCCGAGAGACCGTTTTGAGTTTAAAACTATATTTACCTGTAGTTTAGTACTATTATTTTAGTAATAAAATATAGCGAAATCGCATCTTCGAAAAAAACCCGTAAAATTTTCCAAAAAACATCGCGAATCGAGCGATAACACTAGCGAGGTAAACAGTCGCCATTGCCGGAAGTCGAAAACATCGTTCATCTTGCACTGAATAGTTTTTATTTTCTGTAATTTCGTTTCTAAAGAGAGTTCTATCGAGTCGCGCATTACCGCTCTTTGGTACTAAACGGTAAACCGCGGATTACCGCGCTTTGGTACTTTAAGAGTTAATATGTGTCTAATATCAATATCTTATTTTGTCATAAATAAATAGCTTGTGTTGCCAATTGTAATATTGTATGCTGCTGATGTTCTGTTGTCCTTAGGGACCACAGGTTGTCTCCTCACGGTTGTTCAATGTTCTGTTGTTCTCAGAGCCCACAGGTTGTCTCCTCACAGTTGTTCAATGTTCTGTTGTCCTGAGGGACCACAGGTTGTCTCCTCATGATTGTTCAATGTTCTGTTGTTCTCAGAGCCCACAGGTTGTCTCCTCACGGTTGTTCAATGTTCTGTTGTTCTCACAGCCCACAGGTTGTCTCCTCATGGTTGTTCCATGTTCTGTTGTCTTGAGGGACCACAGGTTGTCTCCTCACGGTTGTTCAATGTTCTGTTGTTCTCAGAGCCCACAGGTTGTCTCCTAGAGTTGTTCAATGTTCTATTGTTCTCACAGCCCACAGGTTGTCTCCTCACGGTTGTTCCATGTTCTGTTGTCCTGAGGGACCACAGGTTGTCTCCTCACGGTTGTTCAATGTTCTGTTGTTCTCACAGCCGACAGGTTGTCTCCTCGCAGTTGTTCCCTCATGGTTGTTCAATGTTCTGTTGTTCTCAGAGCCCACAGGTTGTCTCCTCATGGTTCTTCAATGTTCTGTTGTTCTCAGAGCCCACAGGTTGTCTCCTCATGGTTCTTCATTGTTCTGTTGTTCTCAGAGCCCACAGGTTGTCTCCACACACCTGTATCAGAATGGTGACACTGATGACCAAGAACAGTTTCTGTCTGCCCTACAAGGCTCATTGGAGATTTTTGTCAACCGAATGAGAAGCAACTCTCAGAGAGGTCGTCCTATTGCCAATGACTCTGCCGTGCAGTCTTTGTTTGCTGTCATCACTGACATGCATCCCCAACTCATGACACACATACAAGAAAGGGAAGAAGACAGAGGTCAGCTCGATTTCACATTCAAGACAGATAAGAAGATAGTGTTGAATTCTATAGCACATGCAATAGAAAAAAATGAATGTAACAGTAGTTTTGAAAACTAATTAAGAAAAAATAGGTATCCTTTTTTTTTTTTTTTTTTTTAAAAAGCTTCTATTTAATTAGTTATTAAAGCTTTTTTGCTTTTTTAAAAATTATTTTAGCATATTATGAAGGGCTATAAAATAAATTCATTATATAGGTCGGGTGATAAATTATTCCTGCCAGCTTATTATTATTTTACGAGGCTACAAGATATGTTCAATAAATGAGCTAATTAATAATTCCTGCTAACTTCTATTCCCTAGCCTATTATGAAGGGCTGCAAGATAAATTGACACAGCTGCGTGATGCTCGAGAGGCTTTGGACTCTCTCAGGGAGGAGCACAGAGAGAAGAGGAGAAGGGAGGCGGAGGAGTTGGAGCGACTCAGACAAATACAGATGATGCAAAAACTGGAAGTTATGCGGCAGAAAAAACATGTAGGTTCATTTCAATGAGTACTTTATAGAGATCTTCATAGTCCTTTCAGGCACATTACAATTGTAGTCATGTGTCTTTTAAATGTCTGTGTTAATTTATTCAACTCTTAAAGTCGCAAAGCGTTGTAAGGCGTCTCTTCCCGCTATCCGTAAAGCGACGTAATGCGTCCCTAGATACTACTCTCGTTAGAAATGAGATCTCGGAAAGTAAAAACTCTTCAATGCTTGAAAAATTATGTATTCGACTTCCGGCAATGGCGGCTGTTGCCCGTGCTAGTGTTATAACTTGATTTGCGATGTTTTTTGGTAGTTTTAACAGGTTTTTTTCTAAGATACGTTTTTGCTGTACTTTATTACTAAAATAATAGTACTAAACTACAGGTAAATATTGTTTTAAACTCAGTACGGTATTTTGGGTGCTTAAAATAACAATTCTTAGCCAAAAAAATGAAGTCAGTATGACAATAATATTATAAATGGATTTTACACAAATTTTTTAATTTCATAACCGGTTGATCGTAATACGGGAAATCCTTATGGGACTGAGGCGGAAGTTTATTGAAAACCCTTATGCGACTTTAAGAGTTAAAGTTGAACCTGTAAATTAATGATTGTGAACAGTTAAATAAACACATTTTGTACACCAGGAATATTTGGAGATGCAGCGACAGTTGGCACTACAGAGACTCCAAGAACAAGAGAGGGAGATGGCTGCCAGATTGGAGCAGCAAATACATTTAGCACAGATCAGACAGATGCAGACATTTGGTTACCCTCAGGTATGCATCATTCATTTTCGTGAAACGCTTGTTAATGGCACTTCATGCCGCAGACATTTGGTTACCCCCAGGTATTTTAGTGAAACACTTGTTGGCACGGTTGTTCAATACTTGGTAATACATGGTGTCATTGTGCACTCCTTTACCTTCCCCAACCTTTTTCTTTTAATGAAAATATTCTGCAGTTGGCTACAGCCTCTAAATACTTAATTTAAATAAAAATGTTTCTCCCATTTTTCACAATAGTCCGAGTTATTCATGAATTTTTCTCCAAATAATAGCAATTGTGATGTTAGCTTTCATGAATAACAGTTTGATTTGTGTCTATAGGTATTTTTGCACTTAGCATGTGCACATGATTTTAAACAGCTATTTGATGGTATGGTACAAGGTACTTTGTGATTGCTAATTTCAGGGCTACCCCCAACAAATGATGGTCAACCCAGGGTTACCTCCTAATGGTGGGATGGTTCCTCACGGCTATACTACCGGAGGAGGGTCAGCTGAGGGCTCACCTGTGCACAGAAGTGCAGGTGCAGCTGATGGTTATGGAAATATGCAACAGGTAAATTCTAGGGAGAAATGACAACCTCTTTGATGAGCACCTTGGGACATTGATGAGGTTTTTTTTTAATTTTAAATTTAAACATCTTAATTATCGTCTTTATTTATGAGCAGTTGGGTAACATCAATGAAATAATTTTCCTAGATGTCAAAGTCTAACCAACTTTGACGTTAATGTGATTCGTAAGCTCACTACCCAGCCGCTAATTTTCCTTATAGGCAATAGGTCCCCAAGGAATGTCGCTACCACCTCAAATGAACCAAGTCAACCCAGGAATGTATCACATGGGGGCCCAGTATGGCTCACCAGCACCTGGCCCGGCTAGTATGCCAACGGGAGCCTATCAGCCTGAAAATATGATGGGCCCACAAAATTATTCTTTACAGGTAACTCAAAAATATACACAGACATTTCCTATTTATCAAGCAAAAACTAAATTTAAGGATGCATGTATTTAAACACTGTTAATTAAACATTTAGCTTGAAGACATTCTGCATCTGAATAAGGAAATATTTAAGACATATAGATTATTTTTTATTTAAGTATCCTTTGTACATTATTAGTATTCATTGTACATTATTATCGACAATGCAACCCTGTCATGGTAAGCAATAGTTCTTAGTGTTTACTGAGTGATATATGGTGACTTTTTTTTTAAAGATAAGTTTTGAAGTTGCACTCTTTTCTTTGCTGAGATTTAATTCATTTAATTTTCCTACTATATAAAGGGAGATCAACACACAATGGTGGGCCCAATGTCAGGAGGTAAGTAGTGTTTAATTGGTTGATACATCATTTATATGTTAATGTATTTACCATTTATAAAACTTCACCTTTATTGTTTTAATCACACAAATCATTAGTGTATCTTTTATTTTGATCAAGTTTGGGTAGGAACATACTTTTTAAGATGCATTCACACTGACAATAATGTCTCTGCATTCAATAATAAAGTAAGATATTTGTTTGCTATAAAATGTAAATAGGTGGCTACAACAACATGCCCGGTCAAATAAACTCTAGTGTGCATCACCCCAACCCTTCACTGGGAGGAATGGATGGTCAATCAGGTTTTGTTGGTGGACCAGCTCAAGCCCAGGATTACCAGTCTTTTAACATGCAAGGTAATATCACGAACGTCAGTACAGGCTGGAGGAAAGCCAGACAGTTGGCTCCTCTTTTTTTAAACTAGATTTTCATTTAAACATCAGTTTACAGCTGAAATCGGCAGTTGCCATCATTTACTTAACTTTAAATCAGTCTTCTATTTGTGGACTCAACTAATGTATGAATGTCTTACTCTGTTGTTTAGGTTTAGCAGGAGCTTTGCCATCTCACCAGAATGCACCCATTTATAACAACCCAGCACAGCCCCAACAGCAATATGCACCACCCCCACAACAACAGTACCAACAGCCTCAACAGCAACAATTTTCACTCCCGTATCAACAAGGTGGACAGCCATCAGCAGGCCAAAAAGAATTGCAGCTGATATCTTTTGATGACTAATTTTAAACTGTGACAAATGATACTGTGGCATTTCTAGCTTTCCCAACTGTAACAAAAACATGTCTTATTCCAGATATGGTTGGTTTTTTTTATTACCAGTGAAATTGTTAAAATTCCTGCTGATTGATAAATTTATCAGAATGAAAGCGTGTTTATATTTTTCAAAGAGAATATTATAAATTTTTAAATTTTAATGATGCAACAAATTTTCTTTACTTAAGAAACCTAAATCTAAACGGTGTAATTTATGCAACAACTTTTCTGTCCTAAAAGCAAATGGCAAACTTACAAGATTTCGTAGTCTGGAATCTGACATGAATTTAGCAGTATAAAAATTTGTTTCAATCATTCCAAGCTCTTATTTTTGCCACAAATGTGGAGGCTTCTATGCCACAGTTTATCTAATCAGCTGTATTTTGTGAACAAAACTGAAGTGTGATCATGTACCATAATTGTACCTTAAATTTTCTACATGTATCTGTGACCCTTGCCTTTTTTTTTTTACACATTTTTTGTCCATAATTGTTGCTTAGGAAAACTTTTTTTATATATATATTAAAGGCTTGACAATTACTTGAAACTGCCTTAGGTTTTTTTTAATTTAACAGCAGATATTGATAGCATTCATTTCTTTCATCCTCCAAAGCTCACTGCTGACAGAATGTAATTAATTTTTTTTCATGGATTTCCATACAGGTAGCCAAAGTTAATAGACAAAAAAAAAAGAAGCTTGTTACTGGTGAAGATGGAACAATCCATATAATGCATTTCTGTCATGTCACTTAAACTAAATAAAATTCTGTTGTATTCAAACAGATACATTAACTAATTCAAAGAAAAAGTTTTTGATTGTGTTTTTCATTAATTGAACATGTATCATTTAAGAGCCACACAGTATCTAAATGTTTGATAAGTTACCATAGTTGTTTTATCCTTGACATTGCATGTTCATATGGGTAATTTTGATCATATGAATGAAAAGACTGGTCATGGGGAAGGGATAAAGTCCATCAAGGATATAAGGAAATGATAAAAGAAATCAACTACTACTAGCAATCATAATTTCAACATTCATTTATTTCTGATATTTGGTTTGTCTACACACTTCTGAGCAGAATTTATTCTAATTTCAACAACATACTAAGTATAGATTTTCCTTCCAACACTTGAAGTGAAAATTTTTGTGTAACACTGACATTGTCTCCTATGTATGCTCATAGTCAAGATACTCCCACTAATCTTTGCTTCTTGTTAGACTTACTGTGCAATGTACATGTATTTATTTACTGAGTATCTAATAAATGGACAAATTTCCCACTACTCATATGTTAGTCTTGTTTCTAAAATTTCAGTAAATTTAATTTACATATAGTTTCCAGTTCACTATCATTTAAATACACATCACTGCAGGATAATACGGAATAATAAATATGTATATGAACAGTGTGACTTCCGGCACATAAAAAAATGGCGTTTACAAAATTAACTTTAAATTTCTGCAATTAAAGAATAATTAAGTGAACCCACGCAATACATCACAATCACTTTAAGAAGTAATCTAGAAGTTGCAGAATTAGCTTCACATATTGAAATGAATGACATTAAAATTCTGCTTGCCCTTTGAAACACCCATTATTGTCTTTGCTGGTAATACATAAGACTTCCCAAGTTCATGGACAATTACCAGTAGACCTAAAACATAACCACAGATTAACCATAAGCAAGCTTTTATGCCTCATGGATCAGTAGACATTTCATGCTTCTTGGGCTGCTGCCATCCTGTGGCAGAGGTTGTGCTTTAGTAATATCTTTCAATCTTGTTTAACTTGAGTCTAGTTTTCTAAAGATCAAACACTTATTGTTTGCTGGCATTTCAACCTGGAGGAGAAGGCAATAATTTCACCATCAGAAAAATGTTTTGTTGTTATTTAACTTGTTTATACAAATATTTGAACAAATAAACAAATACAATAATTTGTTTGTAATTACCATATTTTCAAGTTTTAAACCATTGTCTTTGGCCAACTTCTCAAGATCTGAGACGTCTCTTACACCCCATGAAGGATCCCTGCACAAAATTATCAGGACAATATTTAAAATGCACATCTGGTTTAAACAAATATTCAATTCATTTAACCAATCTTTAAATTATTCTTTATTTCTTTTACAACAACTGAGTACTTACTGAGCTCGCAAGCCAGCATCAAAACGAACATTGCTCTCTGGTACCAACTTCCCATTCACCTTAAAAGGCTGAAAGTAAAATAAGGTCAGAATGAAGTCATTAATTTTTTTTTTTAAAATTTAAACATAAATAATACATTATTAAAATGTAATTTAATTGTGGAATAAAGAAATGACTACAGACTATACTGATATTTAAAATTACATTCCTGCATTTAATGAAAACACTCTCCAGGCCAGTTATTGGTCTTGAAATCCAAATGGTAACTGAATTTTGGAGTTTTATTTTTACCTAAAACATTTTTCCTTAGAAAAAAAGGATTCTTTACCCAGAAATAGTATGGTATTTGAAGACTGTATCAATAATACAACAAATATATACACCATTTAAAATCAATGGAATATTGTACTAAATTTGTTAAATGAAATGTTTTAATATTACTATCGTTATGGCTTATTGATTTTTTTATGACTTAGACCATACATGAAAGAAACACCTTGACTTTTTAATAAAACACTTATTTGTCTCTCTTACCCCATACATGAATAAAACACCTTGACTTTTTAATAAAATACCAGCAGCTTTGAACAGACCCTGAAAATGCATGATTTATATTTTTTTAGTGCTAAACTTGAATTTGAATAATAAAATGTCCAAAAATAAGCACTTTCTAATTTTAAAGAATACAATAAAATTCCCTGTAAGTGTAAGGTAAAGTATTTGTGGTAAGATATCTTGTTACCACAGAGGTGTCAAACGCTGATATGTGGACCATGTTGCTGTTTAAGATTAGATCAATTGTCTCCTTTTTGAGATTCTCTCCACTAGTGTCTATTGGTTTTGAGATGTCCATGAGCATGGGAGGTAACACATTGCCTAACTGCTTGAAAGTGATGTATGCAGATATGCTGTAATAAAATCAATATCATTAAGCATTATCTTGTAGTACATATCAAAACACTTTACTCATCAATTCTGCACTATTAAAATATTGTGTTTATAATCTTCCTTTATTTTTTCAAAGTTGGAAAATTTGAAGACAGAATTCTTTTTAAGACAACAGTGTTCTGATAATACTTCTTTTTATATTAAGTTACAAATTCAAAGATCACCAAATTATCCATGTATTATATCAATTAAATAATATTTTAATGGAACCCCTAATTTATTATGGCCACTTGAATTTTTACATTTTAAATTTCAATTTGGTTAAGAGGCCAGCTTTCATAAAATAGAGAAAAAAAACTAAGTCAACCTATTGAAAACCAAAGATTCCCACCAACTTTTTAAAATTCCAGAAAGTATGATTTTTCAACAGGATTCTAAAAAATTGAATGTTTATAGGGTCAAACTAGGAAACGTTACTCCACTTGGAATGATATCTTCATGACGTTGGAATCACAACCAAATGAGATCTCTTAGGAGAAACTTTTTAAATTTCTATAATTTAATTTGATGAATTTCTTTGCATGGCTCATAAGTTTGGTGTTTCTTTCTTTCTTTTTTGTAAAATCCAATATTGGAATGCAATATTTGAAAACACCACATATATTTGTTGTCAGAAATTTAAATTTCGATGAGAGAATATTCTGAAAGCGCAAGGTAACCATGCAGCAAGCAAATGGACTTAAAGCTGTTACTATTGCATGACTAATTTAATAGTCCATGTATTTACTTACTGAACTATAAGGCACTATTTACCTTTTAAGATGAGTTTGATCAATATCACTTGGCTGCCAAATGATGTGTGGATGGTGATAAGCAAAATGAACAATATGTTGCCCAGTTCCAGAAGCTATTTCAAGGACTTTAGCTGGTCCGTTAGGGTTAAGGTAGTTTTGTAACACATCTGGGGAAATCATTTATTAGGTTGGTCAATAGCATAATGATAAAAAAATTTAGGTTGGGTGATGTACAAAATTTAATTCCTCTATCATACTATCATGTTTATTTATTTATTCTTTTAATTGAAAGAGATTGTTGTCATTCATCATTATGAGGAAGGGTTATTTTCGTATATAAAAACATTAAAAGATATACCTAGAATAGGCTGTTTGTTACGTTCAGCTGCACTTGCATTCAACATCTTATCTGTTACAGACGCTCTTGCTATACAGAAAAATATTGCATCCTATGCTTATCAGTCTGCATAGAATATTGCCTATAAAACAGAATATGATGCACACTGTTAAAAATAAAATAAGATAACATGGCATCAGAAAAAGGAAGAAAAATAGGTTTTTTTTCAAAAATAAATAAAATTATTTCAGTTAAAGCAAAAGAACTCAATCAGTTAAGACACTGTATTAATATTGCACAGTGATTAAGGGGGTAAGGGGTCAGAATTATTGGCTCTACAAGGGTGCACAAACAATAACTTTTGAAAATTTTGTAATAATTTCAGGATTTATAAGGACAAGATTTTCATTCCAATGCTTAGCAATAAAGTTAGCTTTTAGAGGGAAAACTGAAAACTTATTACAAAGGTCCTGTAAAAAAAAGTATCTCCATTTTATTATTTTAACTCAACGGGTTTAAGTCCAGGAACAAAATCAGAAGTATGAACTGTTTTCATTTACCCTTTTGTAATACTTTTTTTAGTGAGTTGTAAATTATAAATGAGGCCTTGGTATGAAATGTGAAACTTCTTCGGGGTTAACAGCTATCTAGATATGGTTCATTCAGTGCTTTCTTTTTCACTTAACCGCAATCTCTTTCAAGTACTGAGTTTTTATTCCTCTCATGCCAATGCTTATGCAGGTACAAAGCCCTTCTTTTCTGTATTGTATTGTATTATCAGGTTATAGAATCTTTAATATTATTTGGAACAGTGAGCTAATTAATTATACTTGATTCGATTCATCCAGTTTGACTCATTTAGTCATTATCAATGATCAAAAGAATCCAGAGTCATTATGTGGCCCTGCAATGTCTGTGGATGTGTAAATCTATCAATCTTGGATTTTCAAAACTAAAAACTAATAGAAAGTATTCTCCAAGTCATGAAACTGACAAGTGAATAGTTTATTCATCATCACACTACCAGATGGCAATTTAATTAATTTAGAGTTAGCAAAAAGATCTATAGCTTTTGGCCTTTATTTATACTAATAAAAGATAGAGCCCTCACTCAATCATCACCAATTCTCCAACTTTTCATGTAGGGAAGCATGAAACTTTGGGAACTTGTTGAGTACACACCTGCGATGGTAACAGGTGGCCTAAAAAATATTTCCGCTCACTTGGGGCCCGAAGCACATAGTTGGTTTTTTTTCCTTATATGAGCTATATATATAAATTTATTTTAACTTTGACCACTTGACCAAACATGGTATAAAAACTTGATGGCCCATATTGAAATACTATACGACATTTAACTCATAATTTCCAATCCCAGAACATTATCTACATATATAATTCTCCTCATGGTTCAACCATGCTGGACATTAAGCTGTCTTAGCCCACTGACCAATCAGCTGGCAAGAAAAGGTAGTGCAGAGGGTGGGGGTCATCGAGACCAACAATGCGTTCAATTGAGATCAATTTTTTTGTTCTTTCAGAACAACAGAATAGTATGTATTTCATAGTGTAGTGGTTATTACATTCGCCTAACTCGCGGAAGGTCGTAGGTTCAAGCCCCAGCTAAGACATTACTTTTTTAATTTTAAAAAATGTTTTTGTTTGTGCCCGTTCATTTCCCACTTTCTTTTCGAACATGACTTCGCAACACGTCAGTAAGCTTTGTTTCTCGACATTGGCATAATAACTTCGTGCTCTCCGTTTGGCTCAGTGACTGAAAAGTAGTCACACACTCTCCTCAACAATTACTTTCTTGAAATGAATACTTTAATCGCCCTCCCTCGCTCTCCACGCATGCGCAACTGTGTGTACCCGCAGCAGTGTGTACCTCATCGCTCCTGTGTTCTCAGTCGCTTTGGTATCTCCTACAGTCATCTGAGTCACGTTGCCTTTCCAATGTTCTCTTCAATTCCGGCTGGTTTGGTTTGCTAACAGGGCCAAACGTTCAAAAAGATAGGTCAGTATCTTCTAAAACCTGTTTTCAGTCATGGATAATTGTATGTTGCTCTCTCCGGAGTTCCTTCTTTTCATTCACTCACAGTCGTTTGCCCAAACCCACCCCATTTGGACAACTGTGTGTTTAAGGAAGTCTTCACCCATCACTAAATCATTAGCGGTGTATGCTAATAGTAATTAAAAAATCAAACACAACCTTGGGCTTAGGCTTTATATATTAAAGAGATTTCTTTTTTTTTTTTTACAGAAAACTGAAATGCCACCTTACTTTAGTGAGACCTGTACCAGAATATGCATCGTTTGTATTGGACCCATCCACCAGAGAAAACATTGATAAACTAGTACAAATTAAAGAGCTGCTGCATTCATTACAGGATAATATTAAAAATTGATAAGAATAAGAGTTTTAGATTTAAATCATTAAACCTTGAAACACTAGAGTCAGAGGATAGAAAAACAAAGTAGCAATAATAATAATAATAATACATAAGGCAATTAATTATAACTTGGAAATACAATACAAAGATAATCTAATGGAACCCTCAGATGGACATAGTAGAGATACAAATTATTTTCTTATTCCTTATGCAAGAGCAAAACATAAATTATATATTATAATAACATATTTTTTGGATATTCCCATCTGGAATTCGGGACTAGAATAAGTTGCCTGAAGTCTGAAGAAGCCAGGAAAACTAAGACTAAACTAATAAAAAATGCAAGACTAGACATCACATATGACGTAGCCTATACTACAAGCCATGGACCATGGATAAGAGTAGAGCGCAATAATCTTCGGTATAGTAGGAGCGTCTCATCAGCGTCTTTTACAGATAATTGACTAAGTACTGTCTAGGCGGGCTAAACCTACTTTTTTATGTATCTTAATTCACTAAAACTAGTCACTAGTGTATAATTTGACTGAAACACCTTACCATACAAAAATATTAATTTGAAAATAATAGATCATAGTTATTCTTTACTGACTTTACTGTACTGGTTAAATTAAAATAAAGAAAAGAAGGAATAGACAATTCCTTTGAACTTTAAAAAGTTGTAATTGTATGTATACCATTGATTACCTTATACTCTATGAACTCTATGATATACCTGTGGCCTGTGAGAGTGAGTGTGACACTAGAGTGTGTATTAGTGTTAGTGAGTATTAGTAATTTATTAGTATTAGTATTGGCATTGGTACGCCAAGGCGTCACAAGGGTAGTAGATCATGTTGTCACCCCCTCACGACTTAACCCATAGAACGCCTCCAAGTCTTCCAGTGGCAGTGGCAATTAAAGGGAACATGCATAATTTTACATTTTGGTATACACCCCTTGTGATGATGTCACCCGGGGCAGCCCACCATGGTGGTCGAGAGGTAGCGCTCTCGACTGTCATACCGATGGTCACGAGTTCGAATCCACACGAAGGTGAGGATTTGTTCTTGGGGCCTGAGGAGTCCCCGAGTCACCCAGCTCCGAATGGGTACCTAACTAGACAATAGTTAGGCGGCTGGGGTAATGCGTGGAACCCCTATGCCTATAGCCGTGGCCTGTGACCGCTGCATCACTTGCCAACAGATCATCTCTCATGGTCTGTGGACGCAATTATCTTCTGCATAGAAGGAGCGTCTGTATATCTAAGATACATTGAAGATACCCCCACCGCACCCCCCCCCCACTTGTGACGCCATTGTTAGAAAGTATTAGTATTAAATAATATTGATTAATTCAAATTAATTGTATATAGTGCATACAATAGTAATAGTAATAGTCACTAAAGTCAAGTCAAGTATAGTTATAGCAGTAGTAGTTAAAGTTAAGTCTATAGTGTCTATCTATAGTCTATAGTACTATAGTGACTATAGACTATAGTTATAGTATAGTGAATAGTGAATTTAAATTAAAGAGTAAACTTAACAAGTAAATTAGTAAACTGTAAAACAGTTTACACTACAGTCTACAGACTACAGTAATTTAACTTAACCAGTACAGTATTAGTATTAGTACAGTTGACAGTGACAGTGTTATGAGTTATGAGTTATGATTATGAGTATGAGTATGAGTAGTATGAGTATGAGTATGAGTGTTCAGTGTTGAACTCACTCAGTGTTCTCTTTTCTAAAATTGATTCTTTAATTATGATAAAAGGCTTACGTGGCGTGAATTTAGACGCGAGTTGGAGTACAATATATTATACCGCCTGTAATTAATCAGTACTTTTACTTTTAGTTCCACTACTGTACTGTCTAGTTTATAGTCTATACTATTTTATCTACTGCGTGAAAGTTTTATCGGTTTAATTTCCGGTTGATATTTTCTTGCTATCGGCTATTGGAAAATAAAAAATTAAAGTAGCTATATTTTGCCAGAATTTTTAAAAAGCAAGATATTACTAAACATTATAATATCCATTCTAGACAGAAAACTAGTGCATGGTCCATGGTAGATCATTAGTAAATTAGGCAAAAAGAAACCAGGAAAGCCACCACTTTATCATCTTTTAAAACTCTAGAAATCCCCCTCCCTCTCATCACACATCGTCACAAAGTTGGGGACCCCCCCTCCCCATAGGTGCGTGACGCTATTTTTTGGACGGCCCCTTAAATTAAAAAAACGTGTTGGTTTTTTTGCCCCCCCCCCTGGAAAAATTCCTAGTGAAGCCCATGAACACAAAAAGCGTATT
>MUZC01001362.1:439833-450241 GCA_002072015.1 Radix auricularia
CCCCCCCACGCAGACAAAGCTAAATCCGCCACTGGTTTACAGCAATAAACAGGGTTCTTCACCCATCAGTTCCCTGATGGTTTTGTTAATAATGTCAATGGGAGCCTACCAGTGGCTGGAGGGGGGGGGTTAGGGCCACCCCGGGTGACTCCCATTAGGGGGGTGACACCAAAGCCTAACAATTTACTGTGTACAATTTTATGTTTAAAAAAAAATAAAAAGGCAAAGACACATTTTCCCCATATAATGAAATTTATAATATGAAATACGCTAAACACGTAAATTTTGCAATAAAAAATATCAGTAAACATGCAATCATAAAACGGTCCAAACGAACTGCAATAAAACAAATTAGTTTTACAAAATAAAAGAAATAGCTGGACCAGAGAGAGCTTTAAAAAGTTTGGAAATTTGAGAGGCTGTGTCTTTTTTTAATGATATAAGCCAACTGGGCTTAGAAATACGGACACCCCACCTCACTAAAACCTCCACCACAGTTGAGAGTGGGGTGGAAGAAGATTTTTCTTTAAAAAAATTATAATAAAAATCAAAATATGGGTTTTATGTGTTGTTTTTTTAGAGAAAAATTATGAATTAATGTCTTTGAGTTAATAATTTTGTTTTATTTATATCAGTGGCGTCGCTAATGAGGGTCGGGTCAAACAATAACGTTTTTAATAGTTCTGAAAATTGGACTAATACTGAAGATAAGCAGTCTTCAAAATCACTTGAATATTCTTCCATTAACTCGACTATTGCCCAGCGGATGAGCTCAGTTAGGTTTGTAAGAAAGTTAAATGTCTCATTGATGTCTTTACATGTGCCTAAATGATGTTGTGGTGCTTAAGAAAGTTTGTCAATGAATACCAAAAATAACCTCAACTTTGAATTTTTATCTCGGGGGGGGGGGGGTGCGGATACTGTTTTGGTGATGTCCCTTTTTCAAAATGACACTTTCTCTTTTTTTGATAGTATCGTAGATTCTTTATAATCTTTTTTCCATGGAATTGTCCTTTCCTTTGTCTTCATAGGAATCCAATTAAGAATGCTGTCTTTTAACTCAATGAGAGACTTCAAGTGCATAGCTGAATCCAAATATATTCTCAGCTCTTGAAGAAATACATTCGTTTTCTGAAATCTTTCTAAAATTGTTTTCAAATTTCATGTAAAATAGCGTCTTCCAGTTGCTCATATTCCTTCCGAAATCCTTCTGCTTCAAGTCGACAGTAATGTATATGACTTTCGCTAGTTGGTAACTTTTCCAGTGCTGCAATATTCTCATGGTATGATTTATTAACGGACCGTACAGCATCATATTGGGCTGACCATCTTGTGTCAGAGAAGGGTTCGTTAACATGCATCAATTTCATGTGTTTTTGAAGCATCTGTCAACAATGAGTAGTTGAAACAAGCTGGGTATTAAGATTTTGCAGAAGACAAAAAATCTGACTGGTGCACGTTTACCAACCAAAATATGGAAATGAGCTGTGCACGGCAGATAATGAGCAACACTCAACTTCTCACGAGGGATAGCCTGGACTTTGTTATACTTCCTACTCATATTTGCATCATTGCAGTATGACTGCCCAATGCCTTTTCAGGGATTCATATAAACATTTGTCCATCTTAATTATACACTATAAGAAAAATTAAGATTAACTAATTCAGCACATTAACACTGGCATTATATAACAACTACATGACTAATTGAATCAAAATGTGGAATGGGTCGCCTGGGGAAGTCAGGAAAACCAACACTATCAACATTTGAAACTCTAATAAAAATGCAAGTCTAGAGGTAATCCAATGATAAGTGTAGGATGTATAATCTTCAAGGAGCGTCTGTAAATTATAAGATAAGATATGGGTAAGAAATCCAAAGTGTTTGCACGCGTTTGAAAAGCAGCACATATAATTACTCTTAAATTATCGTTTTAAAATAATCATGCAGTGCTTAAATAAGTTAATGTTAAATGAAAAAAAAAGAAAAGAAAAACGCTGATTCCAATATATGTGCATAGACTGTAGCTTTTGATTTTGAATCGTCGAAATTATGTTAGATTTTATATTTTAACGACATCACCTTTTCAAATAAAATGTAATGCTCCTTTTTTCATTGTAATATATTTTATAACTATTATTTTATTTCAATTTAAAAAATGTTGCTACTTAAGAAAAGAGTATGATTTCTCTGACAGCTAAAACATGAAACGAATGAGAAAGTCTGAAAATTTGACCCCGGGGATATATTCTGGCCAAGGCCAGATTATACCCGGGTATATTCTGGTCAGGGGTTTAATCTGGGGTTTAATCTGGCCTGTTACACCGGAAATAATATCTAAAATCGAAACAGCGAAATACGCATGCGCCATAACTTGGTTACCAAACTAAGGAACTCGGGTTTTGCCTCCTTTGTAAACAAAAAGAAACTATTTTTAAAAAAATAAATCAAATAGCTGTAATAAAATGGCTGAAGTCACCGAAGAAAAGAAGGCTGATGCTGATTCAAAGAGAGTTCACACTTATCCTTTGATACGAGTAAATATTTGCCAAGTTTATACATTTTTATTTTATAATCATCTAATCAGTTCACTGTCCCGGTCCCACACTGACTCTGACTCAGTAGGCCTACTCAGTCTCAGCACTGACAGTCATCACAGTTTGTGACACAGACTCAGCTACTGACTCAACTGACTGTTAGCGTTAGTGAAGTTGTTAAGTAATGTTAATGCCAGTCTATTACTTAACGCTTAACTTTTTAAGGTAATCCTGCCGTTTCTGCCCTATATTATTTTCACAGCAAAATTTAATTTTCTGGTGAGAACTTAATAATTTTTACTTTTTAATTTATTTATTGTTATTATAACTTAATAATAATAATATATTTTATGTATGTTGTAATTAGCTATATCAGCACTAATTTGTAAGTTTTATTAATTTCTAAGCCCATTTTTCTTGTTAAGAATAATCATGAAACGAATTAAGACCCCATATTCCATATCAGCCTGGAAATATCAGAAGAACAGTGGTTGGTAAATGTCTAGTACTCTGACTGCACCGCCATTACCGGCGGCCATCTTGTTGCTATGGCACGTGACCGGGCCGGTCACGTCCCATAGCAACAAGATGGCCAGAAAAGTAGTGTGAGCCCCGTGAATTTAGAGGGATTCTAAAATTTCGCAGTTTTTTAGCAACCCGCTAATTTTGAAAAGAAAAGGAAAAACATAGGGGGAAAAATAGGGGTGGATGGGGGGACATTCTAATATTTTAAGGGGTATTTTTTAGCGTTTTTCATAAAAGCAAAATAGTTTAAAAATGAAGAAAACAATGGGTACTCACCGATCAGGCATTGGAATCACAACAAAGGGGAGGATACACTTTTTTAATCCTTTTAGAAATTCACCCATTAGATCACTACTGCCACAATTAAAATTCTGTAGCTATACCTAACCCAAACCCTAAAATTAAAATCTTCAATTTTCCGAAAATTCTAAAGCTATACCTAACCCAAACCCTAAAATCTTCAATTTTCCGAAAATTCTAAAGCTATACCTAATCCAAACCCTAAAATCTTCAATTTTCCGAAAATTCTAACAAAAAATGGCTACTTACTATTGGAAACGCACCCAGAGCAAATTTTGGAAAAAAAGCCCGTCAAGGAATTAGCAGCACTCCTTTTCTAAATGAGCACAGCAAATAGTTCTTAGAATATACTCATTTATACTTGGGAAAAAATGAACAGGAGAGCCCCCCCCCTCTCGCGGCGCATGAATACAAATCCAATAATGATAATAAACAAATTATTTACATTTTACGGCAAGGGGAGGTAATAAGTAAATAAGAAAACAACAAAAGACAAGGGAAGCAACTATCCTTCATAGCAACAGGAAGAGACGCGACGCTGCGGTCAGAGTAATAGACATTAGCCCAGTGGTTTTGTGGAGGGCAATGGCAAAGATGTTTGATTCTATTTTGTTTGTTTGTTAGTGAGAAAATTTCATTTTGGCATCTTGCTGTGACAATCCCGCAAGTAGGGTGATAACTAACAAAAATGGTTGCATCACGCTCGACTATCATATTTATTTATTGAAAAAATGCCTTAGAAATTAATAAGACTTACAAATTAGTGCTAGACAACGTAGCAGCAGAGAATTCGACAAGATGTTTCTAGTGCTACAACTAGTCATAACGCTAGCAACATGCCGTCAAATTTTCTGCTACTACTAGTTGTAAAAGATATGCTATGTGCTTACAGTTACGACTAAAGCTGTATTTTAATTATGCTAATACTGAACATTAGTTCTCATAATCAAATTTCATGCTTTACTAAAAGTAAAAAAAACTTGATTGGTGTCCATTTTACAACAATAGTTATAATTTTAAGAAATTGTAATTTAACACGAGCCTCCTAAGGTGAAGTGATAGGCAGATAGATCTTTATTTGTAATTAAAACTAATATGAGGTTCAATTCGAGATGGAGGCGACTTTTTTTTAAAAAAAATTTTAAACCACAATGAGGGTGCTGGTAATTGAAATTTTTGTACTACTTATTCTGAATTAATACACACACTCCTGCCTGTAAATATATATGAACCCAGATATATTAATATCTCATGTTAGGCATGAAATATGCGCATATATATATACATGTATATATATATATATATATGCGTATACAAAAATAAAGGGCTGTCCATGAATGACGTCACTCGTCGTTACAAAAACTTAGACCTCCCCCATCCCATATGATTTTAGTAAATAGGTGAGGTTGTCACAACATTAATATTCCTATCTTGTGTTACAACTGGTTGTAGCACGATAAAAAAATTTAATCCCAGTATGGACATCCATTTTTTCTTTGTTTTTTAAAATAAATATTTCTTTTAACTTTAACCATAAATTGGTAATTTTAAAATGTTTATTCTGTAAAGCAGATATGTTGCCAGCGTTACGACATGTCATAGCGTAAATAGCCAGGAAACTGCTGCTACAGGGGTGCCACCGTTCCGGTTTATCCTGGAATTCCGGATTCGTGAAGCTAAATATTTTTATTTTCTGGATTTGCAAGTTTTTGATTTTGCTCTTTCCTGATTCGCGAGGTCTTTTTCTCGCTCTCCCCGGAATTTCCGGATTTGGGAGTTTAGTTTTCAAATTTGGTTTCTGAGTTTTAAAGAAGGGGCAAAAGTCGTAACGCGAGGAAAGCCTTTTCAGTGAGATGCGGACTTGCTATAAATAGAACGGGTACTACGGTACTGTAACCGCTCCCTTCCTTTTGCTCTCATCTCATTGAAGGGCGATCGCACATTGTTCTGCGCTTATCAAAAATATACTGAAAAACTTATAATAATTGTAAGGTTTGCTCTCCGTTGGAATCTGAATTTTGTGCTTGCTGTCACATTATTCACATTATGTTTTCGAGTGACCGTTTTACGGTTGATAAATACTAAAATGACATAAGGAGTTTTTCGTCTACTTCTCATACTCTTACTCTTAGTAAAAATTTGACCATTGACAGCCACCGAGTTCGCTTAGAAATGTCTCAACTCAACTACTTTCGTTTTAGCATGCATTAATTATCGAAAGATGTAGAAACAATGATTGCGGTTTGCATCTAAATTCTAAACAGACTGTGTTGGAAAAAAACAATAAAAATTAAAATTTTCCGTGATGTTTTTATTTTACAATTAAATTAGGGCTATGCCTTTAATGCATACAGAAACTCTGAGAGATATCAATTTTTAAAAAAAAATTACGACAGTTTAAATTAAGGACTTTTGTCTTTGGGAATAATACTTAATAATAATAATTTTCACGGCTACTTCTCTCCTAGTAATTTAAATCTAAGTAATTATCCAATAGTTGCAATAGTAGTAGTAATACAGTAACTCTAAACCAAACTTCCAAACTTAAATTATAGCTTAATAAACTATAATTTAGGTTTGGTTGGGAATTACTGTATTAGTTCTACTAAATTGTGAACCTACTATAAACTATTTAATCTATGTAATAAATATATTTAGTTAATTTCAAACCAAGCCCATAAAATGACTTAATACAAAGAAATAAAATTCAAAATAATAGGAATTTTGTTTAATTATCATATTAAATAAAAATTTATAAAGAATAAGAAATATTAGTGTAAGTTTTTGTAAGGAATTCCATATTATAGATACTCTAAATAGGCACGTTTCTGTTGTATTGTACATTTTGCATAGCACATATATATATATATCAGGGCTGTTATCGATTAAATTAATTTTAATCGTTAACTTTTGAAAAATTACCGATTAATTAATCGATAATTTTTTGAAAGCTAGAAATAAAGATGTATGATGTCATTAAACTGAAAATTTCAAGGGAAGTAATAAAAACAGGCAATTTATATTTTTATAAAGTTATTTCTAAAGCCTAGTTAGCAATAAAAATAAGTTAAATAACGTATTAAAGTTTAGGCACTTGAATGAAAATTTCAAAATAATTTTAAAATATACAAGTAATACAGCCATATAGAAATAGTTTGATGATTAACAAAAGATAAAGATAATCTTTTTATCCCAAGTTGTTCAAAAGTTATGATTTTTCTTCTAAGACCTCATAGTCACTTTTTTCACTTGGTTGTTTTCCTTCACATTTTGTGCCCTATAACCTGAGTATTTAATTTAATTTAATTTAAAAGATATAACATTGTTAGGAGAAGTAGTTCAAAATAATGTATTAAAAACAATGTTTTTTAAAATATTTTTTTATCATTGTCCTTTTAAAAAAGGTTATTTTAAAGTTTCCACCTAATACATGTAGTTAACGGAAAAGTTTGTACGTAAAAAGTATTAAAAAAAAAAAAAATTATTTTTAATCACTATTTTATCGATTAAAATAATTTTAATCAATAAAATAATTTACCGATTAATCGAGAAATTAATCGGTAATTTCCGCAGCAATTTCCGCAGCCTAATATATATATATAATATATCTATCTATATATATATACTAGAGGCAAGTACCCGGCTTCGCATGGGTTTTAAATGAGGTTTTCTGTAGAAGCGTACTATACTGTTTATTTGCAAGAAGTAAAAGGGTACATTTATCTTAATGCAGGTCAAAAATACATGTGGGAACACCAGCCCCACCCTGAATGAGAATTTTAAATCAATTTTTGTTGGGAGAGTGTGCTCAATAACTTTTGAAAGTTTCATGTCTTTACGTATACGGTAAATTTGAGAATTAGAGATAAGACGGTTTTTAATATAAGAAAAAAACAACATTTGGGCCCCTAGCCCCCAAGAGTGGGATTTTTAGCGTCGGTAGAGTGTCAAATTTTCATGCTTCTACCTACACGGGAAATAGCAGAATTGGTGATTTTCAATTTTTATATAGCTTTTTTAAGGAAAAAAATATTTGGGCCCCTGGACCCCAGAAAGTAATAATTGAAATATATTTTCGCCTGTTATAATTTGGGTAATGTACTAAACAATATCATAAAATTTCATGCTTCTGCCTACTCAGGAAATAAGAGAATTAGTAATTTTCAATTTTATATACCTCAAATAACGGGGGAAAACGTTTTTGGGCCCCCGGCCTCCATGAGTGGGAATTTATGGAACGATTGCCATTATTGTCGGGACAGTATGCTCAAGAATTTCCAAAAGTTTCATGATTTTACCTACACGGTAAATTTGAGAATTAGTGATGAGTGAGTTTTAATATAAGAAAAAACTAAATTTGGGCCCCCGGTCCCCACTGAGTGGGAAGTTTAAAATTCTATTTTGCAAATTTGCGTTAGGAGAGTGTACTTAACAACTTCCCAAAGTTTCATTCTTCTACCTACACAGGAAATAGTAGAATGTGTGATTTTCAGTATTTATATAGCGTATATAAGTAAAACAAAACACTACATTTGGGCCCCCGGCTTCCCATGAGTGGGATGTTTAAAATTCTTTCTCGCAAAATATCGTCGGGGTAGCGTACTTAACAACTTGCCAAAGTTTCTTACTTCTACCTGCACGGGAAATAGGAGAATTAGTGATTTTTAATTTTTATATAGTTCATATAAGGGAAAAAAACTACATTTGGGCCCCCAGCTCCCATTAAGTGATAATTTAAATATTTTTTAAACCTGTTACCACTGCGGAAGTATACTAAACAATTTCCTAAAATTTCATGCTTCTGCCTCCTCGAGAAATAGAAAAATAGTTGATTTTCATTTTTTTATATAGCTCAAATAAGGAAAAAAAAGTTTTTGGGCCCCCGGCGCCCATGAGTGTAAATGTATGGAACGAAACCTATCTAAGAACCTTCCCCATATGATTGTGTGTACCTTTGCCAAATTTCACTTTTCTGGGTTGTCTGGATCTTGAGTTATTAGGGAACAGACAGACAGACACACGGACAACAAATGCGTCTTATATATACATAGATACTAGAGGCAAGTACCCGGCTTCGCACAGGTTTTAAATAAGGTTTTCTCTAGAAGCTAACACAATTCTTTTTCGCAAATTAGCGTTAGGAGAATGTACTTAACAACTTCCCAAAGTTTCATTCTTCTACCTACACGGGAAATAGTAGAATGGGTGATTTTCAGTATTTATATAGCGTGTAGTAGTAAAAAAAAAATTACATTTGGGCCCCCGGCTCCCAGGAAGTGATAATTTAAATATTTTTTCACCTGTTACCACTGCAGGCGTGTACTCAACGATTTCCTCAAATTTCATGCTTCCACCTAATCAGAAATAGGAGAAATAGTAATTTTCAATTTTTATATAGCCCATCTAAGTAAAATACGTTTTTGGGCCCCCAGCCCCACATGAGCGGGAAATTTAAACGAAATCTACTTAAGAAATTTCATCATGTAATGTCGTATACGTGAACTAAATTTCACAATATTTCGCTGTCTGAATTGTGTGAATATAGCTCATTTAGGAAAAAATAATAATTTGGGCCCCCAGCAACCCA
Organism: Radix auricularia; assembly: GCA_002072015.1. Classification (NCBI taxonomy): domain Eukaryota; kingdom Metazoa; phylum Mollusca; class Gastropoda; family Lymnaeidae; genus Radix; species Radix auricularia. Next base: position 448,784 of record MUZC01001362.1, read on the forward strand.
TGAAAAAGGAAGCCATTATTGCCAGTAGAGTCTGCTCAATAATTTCCAAACGTTTCATGTTTTTACGACACGGTACATTGGAGAATAATTGATGAGTTTGTTTCTAATAAAAGAAAAAAAAAACATTTGGGCACCCGGCCCCCAATGAGTGGGAAGTTTGAAATTCTTTTTCGCAAATTAGCGTTAGGAGAATGTACTTCCCAAAGTTTCATTCTTCTAACTACACGGGAAATAGAAGAATGGTTGATTTTCAGTATTTATATAGCATATATAAGTACAAAAAAAAACACTACATTTGGGCCCCCGGCTTCCCATGAGTGGGAAGTTAAAAATTGTTTATCGCAAAATATCGTCGCTTTAACGTACTTAACAACTTGCCAAAGTTTCATGCCTCTATCTATCAGTAAAATAGGATATTTAGTGATTTTTAGTTTTTATATTTAGTTTATATAAGAGAAAAAACTAAATTTGGGCCCCCAGCCCCCAGAAGGAAGTAATTTAAATATATTTTTGCCTGTTACCCTTGCAGAAGTATACTCAACTATGTCCTAAAATTTCATGGTTCTGCCTCCTCGAGAAATAGAAAAATTGTTGATTTTCATTTTTTATATAGCTCAAATAAGGAAAAAAAGTTGTTTGGCCCCCCGGCGCCCCTGAGTGTGAATTTATGGAACGAAACCTATTTAAGAACCTTCCCCATATAATTGTGTGTACGTTTACTAAATTTCACTTGACTGGGTTGTCTGGATCGTGAGTTATTAGGGAACAGACAGACAGACACACAACAAATGCGTCTTATATATTACTAGAGGCAAGTACCCGGCTTCGCACAGGTTTTTAATAATGTTTTCTGTAGAAGCTAACACAATTCTTTTTCGCAAATTAGCGTTAGGAGAGTGTACTTAACAACTTCCCAAAGTTTCATTCTTCTACCTACATGGGAAAAGTCGAATGGGTGATTTTCAGTATTTATATGGCGTGTAGTAGTAAAAATAACTACATTTGGGCCCCCGGCTCCCAGTAAGTGATAATTTAAATATTTTTTCACCTGTTACCACTGCAGGCGTGTACTCTACAATTTCCTCAAATTTCATGCTTCCACCTAATCAGAAATAGGAGAAATAGTAATTTTCAATTTTTATATAGCCCATCTAAGTAAAATACGTTTTTGGGCCCCCAGCCCCACATGAGCGGGAAATTTAAACGAAATCTACTTAAGAGATTTCATCATGTAATGTCGTATACGTGAACTAAATTTCACAATATTTCGTTGTCTGAATTTTGTTAATATAGCTCATTTAAGAAAAAAAAGTACATTTGGGCCCCCGGCACCCCATGAAAAAGGAAGCCATTATTGCCAGTAGAGTCTGCTCAATAATTTCCAAACGTTTCATGTTTTTACCGACACGGTAAATTGGAGAATTAATGATGAGTTTGTTTCTAATATAAGAAAAAAAA
>MUZC01001362.1:450646-496691 GCA_002072015.1 Radix auricularia
ATATATATGCTAGGCACTAACTTTTTCAAAATACTTTGTGCAAATACAAAATAAATATTTTCCAAATGGTAAAAACTGTTAAACTCACGTGATGATGGATTTAAGTGGTTGGAAAATGAAAATTACGGTGGCACTTCGTTATGTTTAAATTTTCAGGGTTGTAAAAATTTATACAAGAATTTTCAGGGTTCAAGAAATTTCTAAAAAGGGATTTCAGGGTTCACAGCTTCCAGTGGGTGGCATCCCTGTGCTGCTATGAAATGCCGTAACTAGCAACATCCTCTTTATTTACTGCCGTTTTAATTTTCCTCTTGATGCCTCTTGTCAAGTCTTGTTACACTATTGAAAAGTTGAGAGTTCTAAATAATTTTTGACTAAGGTTACAAATACAATACTATTATTATTATAAGGCTAAGCACTTCCCTCCACACACTTTTGACCTCCCTTAATTTTAATTTCTATGACATATGATGCGTGCTGACTGGTGTTTGTCTAAATGATTAATAGTATATGTTTGATTTTTTTTTCCAACCTTGACATGTGCTTAAATCTATATATATAAAAATCAAAGTATGTCTGTATGTGTGTGTGTGTGTGTGTGCTTGTCCGTTGTAACTGACTAAACCATTCATCCGATCGTCATGAAAATTTTTGAGATTGTTGAGTACCCTTCCGGAATGGTAACTGGCTACTTTTTCTTCTCAATCTAACACTAAAGGGGCGCCGGGGGCCCTAAATGTTAATTTTTGCTTATATGAGCTATATAAAAATTAGTTTAAGCGCTATCTACTTGATAAATGGATGGATCTTAACCAAATTTTGTAATTATATTCTTTATAGCCAATATTAAAATACTATAGGTAAGTCATCTCCTAAGGGCCGCTCTTTTGGGGCTGGGGGCCCGAAATACCCGTTTTCGTAAATTTTTAAGATTTATTTTCACTATTACATTATTAAAGGTCTTGACAAATAATGATAAATGTATCCATTACTATCCATCTTAAAATAAAAAGTTGTTTTGCGCTTTATATCTTGCCCTGAATGGGCCTTGGGGCCCTTAATGTCGTTTTTTGCTTATATGAGCTATATTAAAATTAGTTTAAGCGAAAGCTACTTGCTAAATTGTTGGCTCTTAACCAAATTTTGTAATTATATTCTTTATAGCCAATATTTAAATGCTATAGGAAGGTCATCTCATAATGGCTGCTCTTTTGGGGCTGGGGGCCCAAAATACCCGTTTTCGTAAATGTTTAAGATTTTATTTCACTATTAAATTATTAAAGGTCTTGACAAATAATGATAAATGTATCCATTACTATCCATCTTAAAATAAAAGTTGTTTTGCGCTTTATATCTTGCCCTGAATGGGCCTTGGGGCCCTTAATGTCGTTTTTTGCTTATATGAGCTATATAAAAATTAGTTTAAGCGATAGCTACTTGCTAAATTGATGGATCTTAACAAAATTTTGTAATTATATTCTTTATAGCCAATATTAAAATGCTATAGGAAGGTCATCTCCTAAGGGCCGCTCTTTTGGGGCTGGGGGCCCAAAATACCCGTTTTCGTAAATGTTTAAGATTATTTTTCAATATTAAATTAAAAGGTCTTGACAAATAATGATAAATGTATCCATTATTATCCATCTTAAAATAAAAAGTTGTTTTGCGCTTTATATCTTGCCCTGAATGGGCCTTGGGGCCCTTAATGTCGTTTTTTGCTTATATGAGCTATATAAAATTAGTTTTAGCGAAAGCTACTTGCTAAATTGATGGCTCTTAACCAAACTTGGTTTATAAATACTTGATAGTAAATATTAAAATATTATATGGCACTAAACTCCTAATGGCAACTCCTTCAGGGTTGGGGGCCCAAAATACCTGTTTTTGTAAACGTTTAAGATTGTATTACTCAATTTAATTATTAAAGTTCTTGACAAATAATGATAAATGTACCTATTATTATCCATATTGAAACGAAAAGAGGTTTTGAACTTGATATCTTGCCCTGAATGGGCCCCTGGGGCCCTTAATGTCGTTTTTTTGCTTTTATGAGCTATGTAAAATTAGTTTATGCATTTGTTACTGAGTAAATGAATGGATCTTAACCTAACTTTGTATACAAAACTCTGTAGCTCATATTAACATAATTAAGGCCAATGAACTTCTAATGTCCATTTCATCGGGGCCGGGGGGTCCCACATGTCTTTTTCGAACATTTTAAAGATATTTTTCCCATTTATTTTTTAACGATCTCAATAAATATATCCATAATGAAACGGAATTAAAATGAACAGATTTTTGAAATTGACATCTTGCACTGAAAATGGCCGGGGTCCCCTAAATATGTTTTCCCTTCTATATCTATTTCTATATAAATGTGTGTGTGTGAGTGTATGTCCTTTATAGCTGACTAAACCATGTATTCAATCGTTATGAAAATTTTTCAGACCGTTGAGTACCCTTTCCAGAATGGTTACTGGCTAATTTTTTTCTCCATTTAACACTAAAGGGGCGCCGGGGGCCCACAACGTCATATCTTGCTTATATGAGCTATATAAAAATTAGTTTAAGCGCTATCTAGATGATAAATTAATGGATCTTACTCAAATTTTGCAACTATATTCTTGATAGCCAATATTAAAATACCATATGGCCCTTAACTTCTTATGGTAGCTCCTTCGGGCTGTGGGGGGGGGGGCAAAATACCTGTTTTTGTAAACGTTTGACATTTTATTCCCCCAATTTTATATTAAAGGTTTAGACAAATAATGATAAACTTATCCCTTTGTATCCATATTCAAATGAACAGAATATTTGAAATTGACATCTTGCCTTGAATGGGCACAGGGGCCCTTAATAGCGTTTTTTTTGTGTTTTTTTTTTGTTTTTTTTTTTTTTTATGAGCAATTTAAAATTAGTGAATACATTACCTACTGAGTAAATGAGTGGGTCTTAACAAAACTCTGTATACAAAAATGTGGTAGCCCATATAAAATTACTTAAATGCAATGAACTTCTAATGTCATTTTTTTGGGAGCCAGATGCCCCATATGTCTTTTTTGTAAATGATTAAGATATTTTTCCATTCATTTTTGAACGATCTCGGGAAATATATCCATGATGTGAAACTGAAATAAAATGAACAGATTTTGGACTTGACATCTTGCACCAAATGTGGCTGAGGGCCCCTAAATGTGCTTTCCCCCTATATCTATAAATATGTATATGTGTGTGTGTGTGTGCATGTCCTTTATTGCTGACTAAACCATGTATTCGATCGTAATGAAAGTTTTGGAGACTATTGCGTACACTCCCAGGAAGTTAACAGGTAACTTTCTTCGTCAATCAAACACACATGGGGCGCCGGTGGTCCATAATGTCAACTTTTGCTTATATGAGCTACATAAAAATAGTTTGAGCGCTAGCTACTTGGTAAATTGATGGATCTTAACCAATTTTTGTATTAAAAAAACTTAATAGCCTCTATTAAAATACTATAAGGTCCTGAATTTTTAATGATTAATTCTTCGGGGCTGGGGGTGCCAATTGTCTTTTTTTAGGGGGGGGGTGGTTAATGTTTAAGACATTTTGTCCATTCAATTTTTAATTAAAGATCTTGACAAATAATGACAAATATATCCATTATCATGCAAATTGAAATGAACAAGTGTTATCAACTTTACATCTGGCACTGAATGGGCCCCATCGTGTCATTTTTTCTTTAATTAAGTTTATACGTTAGGTTTTGTGTAAAAGAATTGATCTTAACCAAAATTTGTTAACAAAATCTTGGTAGCCCATATTAAAATGCTATAGGGCACTAAACTTCTAATGTAATTTAATTTTTGGGCCGGGGGCCACGAATGTCTGTTTTTGGTATATGCTTAAGATATTTTCCCCATTCAATTTTTAACAATCTAGAGAAATATAACAATGATGAAACTGAATTAAAACGAACAGCTTTTTGAAATTGACATCTTGCGCAGAATGGGCACAGGAGCCCCTAAATGTCGTTTTTTCCCTTTATATTACCTTTACAAAAATTAGTGTTAGCTTAAGTCACTAAGAAAATAACGGATCTTGCCAATCTTAGTACATAAAAACTCAAGAGTCTATCAATAATTTCTATAAGGAACTGAACTCTTAATGTCCATTCCCTCGGGGCAGGCGTACCCAAATGTTTTTGTAATGCACGTTAACAATTTAATTCCCCAATCAATTTTACACGATATTGAGAAACAAAGCTTGAATACAATGGCGATAAAAAATAAAAAAAAAGAAATTATCACTTATTTTAGAGCCCGGCCCCTTAATTTCGTTTTTTTTTCAAAGCTTTTTATTATTATTATATATTTATCTATTTGCTAGAAAACTTGGACTTTTTTTGCACAATTTCGTGTAGGTTTTTGGCATAGTAGTTTTTAAAACATCACTCATTGTATTCTTAAATAGTCATTTTTACTGAGATCGTTTTGAGGTTTATATCTTGCCGTATATGGGCCCTGGGGCCCTTAATGTCGTTTTATGCTTATAAAAACTCAAGAGTCTATAAATAATTACTATAGAGAACTGAACTCTTTATGTTCTTCCTTCGGGTAGGCTTCCCCAAATTTTTTTGTAATGCACGTTAATAATTTAATTCCCAAATCAATAATACACATTATTGAGAAACATAGCTTGAATAAAAAATTATCACTTATTTTAGAGGCTGGCCCTTTAATGTCGTTTTTTTTCTTTTTTTAAGCCTTTAAATTACTATTTTATTTATCCATTTGCTATGAAACTTTGACTTTTTTCACACTTCCGTGTCGGTTTCTGGCATAATTGTTTTTAAAACATAATACTTATTGGATTCTTAAATAGTCATTTTTACTGAGATCGTTGCAACGCACAACCGGGTCTGCTAGTTTATAATAAAAACTAACTTAATAGTCAGGATTTACAGGCATTCAGTTGTCAGACATCCAAATAAATTTGTTCATCCATATACACATAGCACAGAGTTACAGTAAATTTTTCCTTTAGACTTTAAGCCACGCATTAGTTTAGCACTTTGTGATAAGGATAATATAATAACTGTTTTTGTGGGGTGTAAAACTTTAAGTGAAAAATGAACAGTGTTCAACTTTGCACATGAGTTAATACTTTGCACACAGACCAATGAACCTTAGAGGGAACATTAGTTACTGGCTAAAATGTCATGATCGTAGCTGATGACAAGAGCAAAAAAGAAATTAATAATACTTAGAAGATAGCCTTAAACAACACATACCCATCATATACTTCATCATATTGAATCATACGAACAAATATGTGTATAGAAAAGCCTTGCGTGCAGGCGATGTTTTTCTAAATTTCTGAGTAATATTAGCACAATCTTATTTTAATTGAATATATTTTACATTAGTCATTGTTATCCATTTTTTGGTCTCTCACTTTCAGTAAATATTTACATTATTTGAGAACCCCAATTTAAATAAAAGTCTGTTAAGTAAAAAGCAATTGATACATTTTATCTTAGATATACAGACGCTCCTTCTATGCAGAAGATAATTGCATCCACAGACCATGAGGGATGATCTGTTGGCAAGTGATGCAGCAGTCACAGGCCACGGCTATAAGGGTTCCACGCATTACCCAGCTGCCTAACTATTGTCTAGTTAGGTACCCATTCAGAGCTGGGTGACTCAGGGACTTCTCAGGCCCCGGGAACAAATACTCGCCTTCGCGTGGATTTGAACTCGTGACCATCGGTACGCCAGTCGAGCCCGCTACCAAGTGAAGGTTTATTTTTTTAAAGTAAATTAGAACTAAGGATAAAAAGTCATCCTAATTAATTTGATTTTATTAAATAAAATATGATTGAGATTTAAGTTTCTTTTTTTTTTAATTTAGTATTTATAAATAAGACTAAGAACATTTTTATAACTTTAATAAACTGAATTTAAATAAGACCTTTTCGCCATCTACCATATTATATTATTTATTTTTTAGACTTATTTCAATTTCCATGGCATTAGTCATTTGGCTATTTAACTTTCAATTCAAAAAAATGAAAGGCTCAGGCTTTTTCATCATTAGTTTTGAGGCCCTCCTAAGATCTTGTGGTCATAGGGGGTTCTAATTTTTCCATTAGAATTTTCTCTGGGCTTTGTAGACTTGGCCGTGCCCATCTCTTCTCCAAGTCAGCGTTGAATTTTGTTTAGCAATTGTCATTCATCAAGATTTCATTGTGGCTTAAAATAGGCTAGATTCCACCCTAAGTACCTAGGTTAAGCAAAAAATGGATGGCCACAGTTGGTGGTACAAAAACCAACTGAAAGGTGAATTTTATAAACTCTCAAGCATGTATGAATATTTTTATTGTGTGTCACAAAAACAACTACTTTCTGGCATTTTGGGCTTTTGTTTTTTCAATTACACAAGAACACCAAACACAATCAAATTCTCTTTTACTATCAGTAGAATTCTTTTCTCACAAAGCATTCACATGGGCTCTCATCAGTCTAATGACCATTTAACAATTTAACAAATTTCAACACCACGATTTGATAAGCTATGATGTTTCACACTACTAATACTCTATGAAATTAATTCTTCAATGTCAATTTTTTAAGTATACATCTGTTTTGACTGTTGCTTTTCTATTTTACCCAAGCACTCAGACATGAATGATGAAATGAAAACAGAAGCCATGGAGTTGTGTGTTACAGCTTGTGAAAAATTTGCATCTAATAATGAGGTAAATAATTTTATTATATATATTGTAATACAGTCGGAGCTTTCTAAGTTGAACTCAAGGGGACTTACAGAGTTTTCAAGTTAGGGAAAATGGCAAAAGAGGCGCTGAATTTCGCCAGGGCCTAACAATTAATTTGATATAGGGAGGTTTTCGACCTTTAGAGGTCCGACAGTATATAGTATATACTATTATATTATATATACTTTTTAATTTGAGATTTATAGATCTTAACTAAATTTAAAACATTTATAATAAACAAAACTAATTCAATGTAATGTTGTTATAAATATTTTCACAAGCACTGTTAAGTCTCTATGATTATCATTTATACTAAGCAGGGCAATTTTAACCATATTAAATTATAGTTGTTATTTTTATTATTATTTAGAATTTCATCATAATAATTGTTCTAGTATTCAAATAAATTTGTAAAACACTGGCCAAATATCTTCAAATCGGTTTACCGACAAAACAGCCTCAGACAAATCCGCCCTGGACTAATATATGTTAATAGAATAAGATTTTATATAGTACTATTTTTACTCACTGATTTTAGTTCACAAAACAAACAATAGTAATAATATCTCAAGAAGCCATTTAATGTGGCAGCAAGTCACAATTTTTTGTGGATAAGAAATAATATCGTAAGGTTGCAAGAAACAATTTAAAAATTCAACAACTTTCTTCAAAGGTGAATAAGTTGAACAAAGGTTAATTAACTTAAAATGCAAAAAATACTTAAATTTTTTTGTAAAAAATATGAACAATTTGTCTGGGGCCGTTTTGACCAGGGCTGTTTTGACGGGTCACCCTTCAAATCCATTTCTTATTTCAAATGAATTTAATTTCAAGTCAAGTAGTTTATTATTATTTTAAATGGGTTTTGTATAAAGTGACTTAAATTTTAGTAAATATGTGGACTCTCAATATTTATATTATGGGATTTATTTATTGTTATGTTTTGTTATTTTTCGTTTGTTGTAATGCGTAAAAGAAGTCATATACACATTACTTTTTATAAAATTTATTCAAATACCTTTATTTGAATACATTTTTCCTCTAAAAGAATGCTGCCAAAATGATTAAAGACACAATGGACAAGAAATTTGGAGCATCTTGGCATGCGGTTGTTGGGGAAGGCTATGGTTTTGAAATAACACATGAAGTGAAAAATCTCCTATACATGTTTTTTGGTGGCAACATTGCAATCATACTATGGAAATGTTCTTGATTGCTAAGGTTTTTCGTTAATGTTTTTGCTTTTATCTATTTCATGCCTCTATCACTATGTTGAAAAGAAACAACCTTTGAATAAGATATACAATTGAAGAAATTCTTATGCTGGATCCATTTTATTTAAATAATAATAATAATAAAATGATAATTTATATAGCGCTGTATAGTAAAAGTAAATATTGACAATTTTATTTCCCCATGATTCAGGCAAGCTGAAAAAATTGAGGCTCATAATTTCATATATTCTTTACATTTATCTGTACTGTAAATATAAGTCTGGTCTGATGTGTGTATCTTGTTTTTTAATTTATTTTTTTTTAAAGATCATGAGTGCATGTTATTGTTTGCTAATATGTTGTATTTTAAAAGTTATTTCAAATGATGGCAATGAAATTGTATGACTTTGACCTTTTTTTCACTGAATCTTTTTTATACTATACTGCTGGTACCTAATTATAAACAATTAACTCATGCCAATTTGGCTTAGGATTATTTAAAGTGTCACTATTTATGATTATATTTTCTTAATTTACAATTTCAAAACATTCCGTCCTGGGATTTTAAAATAACGTCATTATGTCCAAGTTGGTCACAATTAAGATTTATATAAATTTTTTATATGAGATTTTTCTTCAATGTATTTATCAATACATTTGAATTGAAATTATTCTCTCTAATAAATACATTTCATCATACTACTCAAATATGTTGTATGTTTTTCTTACTGAATGATGTACGATTCTTGTTTCACATTTCTAACAAACTGGGACAATCCAACAATTGAAAACAAAATAAACTATTACAGTTTAAATCTGAAGAGATTTTGGGTGGTATTAATCAATTAATTAATGTGCATTGATACATTGAATTTCATTGTACTAGTATTTATAACTACATTATATAATTTATTAGTATATAAAATTTACTGTTGCAGAATTGGCTAGTGGCATAGTCATAAGTCATTCATAGAGTCATGAGTCATAGTGTCAAATCAGAATTTATGAATATAAGTAAGACACAGGCCATGAATGTTATAATATTAAATACCACTATCATAAATCATATGGTGCTGTAACATTTTCTATTGAAGCGTATATGTTAAAGTAATCTTTTATTTAATTAGCTGTATCCCATTGCAGCATAAAACTGTTTCTCCTACACCTAACACTTACGAGAGCACTTATGAGTTATCAAAAGTTATAAACAGTATATACGTCCCTCTAGCCTGTCATCATTTAAAATCTTTATCAGCTGTCTAAACACTAGAAAAACATTTGAATTATCTTTTGGTTGAGACCTTTTTTTTATTTATTTTGTTAAGTTTTTTTTAAAGGTCAAGTTTCTATGTAAATATGTTAAGAAACTACAGGATTAAATAGTGTAATATTTTGTTATTTTTTATTTATCTGCAAAATTTACTTAAGGTTTTAAAATGTTCAGTCAGTGGTTCTCAAGAGTCACTTGAACATTTTTTTTTATTGCTGACTTGACATTCATTAATTTAGTAAGAATGCTTGTCTTGATATTCTAATCAAAAAAGGTGGAAGGAGTTTTTATTAAACTGAAAGATAACATGTAAATTTAGCTAGAGGTTGTCCATTAATACGCTTTATAAGCTAACAATTTCTGAGGTGAGACAATTTTTTACCCTCTTATCTCCAGTAAAAACTATCTATCTTTAAGTGCCTAAGCCCACCTATTAATTAATTGTTAGCTTAAGGAAAAGAAATACAAAATTAAAATCTTTTTTAGATTTTCATACAAAACAGAACGTTGTAATAAGATGTATGTTTTTCATATTTATTCTTCCCATATTTAAATTTCTGCAAAATGAACATCTTAACAAATTTTATATTATTATTTATACACTAAATTAGGCTACATTTCGACTGTTAAAGTTTTAAAATTATGCATGTATCCATTAAAAGTTCATTAAGGTAAATTACTTTAGTAAAAAATAAATATTTAGAAAAAAAATATATAGATGGCTATTATTTTAAATAATTTTCATTGCCAACTACAGTAAAGCTTTCACGTTCAAAACTTAACACATTATATGTGATAAGTGACATTAGTGTTAGTTTAATTAAGTTTATTTAAGTGACAAAAAGACAAATGACAAAGTGTCAGCACAGTGTCACAGTCACATTTAAAGGTCAAAGGCATGTCCTCATGTATAAAATACCGCATGTATTGTATGCTACTTTTATATAATAAAGATATAAATCCATGTAAATGGACTTGTATTATTTAAATACCAATGATTTCTCTTTAGCAAGAGCGCCCGCTCTTAGTTAATAACTTAATAATTAATATTTTTTATTACGTTTATTATAACATAATTATTCGAAAATATAATTAGTAAAATATGAAACATATGTTTAATGTATTTTTAACTGCTGTAAACTACTTCCAGATTATTCGCTTATATATAATTATATATATAGGCTATATATTATATAAATTATAAAAGTAATAATTAATTCAGTTATAATTAGTTCATAAACTAACCTAACAAATACATGTATTAATATGTAGGCCAAGATTTTAAGTTAAAGGCTGTGTTGCTTTCCGTTATCTGGCTTCACCAGCCATATTTATAATAATTTATATGAGTAAAATTATGAGTGAACAGTTACAAATTGAATTACAAGTATCCTGTAACTTTGTAACAAACAACAGTCAAAGACAACAGTAAAGTCAAGATTTCAAAGAGGTAGGTTTAGGCAGGTAGGCTAGGGACACTAAGTATAAGGCTTGTTAGTAGTTAGACAAGTACTAGTATTTAAAACTATATAATTTATTGGTAAGAATGGAGACAGACGTCCGGAAGTATTTCGGTAGTATTCTGCAGTTTATTATATGTATTATTTTTTAGTCTACTTCCTGTTTCTAAGTTGCAGTTCTCAATTGTTTATTAATTAATGTACCTCGCTGCTACATTTTTACTTATTTATGAAGTTGTGCTTAAACTTAAAGGGCCTCGAACTATATTTATAAATGTTTAAATAAAATTGAGCGTGTATAGTATGGTAACATCGATTCTGTCTGTTTGTTGTATTTTTTTTTTGTCCACAGCCACAAGCATTTTTCATTTATATTGTGAAAAATTCTAGTTTTATTATTTTTAATAATAATAATAATTTTTAACATATTTTTAACAACTTCTCGTTAACAAATTAAATAAGTACAAGCTTTGGAAATAAAATTAAAACAAACAGAAAATAATGTAATTTTTAAATCAAGAATTTCAGAAATATACAGCCAGATATAAGTTAGCATGGATTGGAATAACAAAATGTAATGTGTGCAACTTGTTGTCATAAACAACCATTCACCTTCAACCTCATTTTGACTCTGCTACCACTGCTTTGTTCTCATTGTTTCATTCATAAAAAGTGCTGTGTTCAAAAGCCATTTAACCATTGGTTAGAATTAATTATGAGTCAAAGTTGTAGGTCCAAATGAGTTCCTAATTTCATTTGTACATGTTAGTAAAGGACAGTTCGTTTTGTCATTAGTCATTTCAAAATGAAGGTATGCAAACATTCACACACACGAAATATTTAAAAATCATATAACGAAATACGCTTGCCTGGTAGATCTATGGATGCTTATTTAGTCAAAGAATATATATATATTATATACATATTTAAAAAATATTTTTAAAACAACAATAACAAAATATTTTAAAATACAACAGAAAAACAAAATCGGAGTTAGAAGGCAATTTCATGTTGTAGTATTCTTCAATTTTAGAGTCACTGAAAAGTGTTCATCTTAAACTTTGTAATAAGTAACAATTAAGCCCAGAGGTACATTTTTAAATACTTGAGAACTGCAACTTAGAAACAGGAAGTAGACTAAATAATAATACATAAACTACTGGCATAGACAAATTGTAATAATATTATAATTAGTTTACTTACTAGGCAATCCTCCGAATCCCTGTCCCAAATTATTTTAGCTAAAAATTAAAAATAGGAAGTATAGTAAGTCACACAGCACAAGTGTTATTTATTGTTTGATAACCAATGTCCAATCACCAAACACTAAATATTGTAATTTTTATACACTTTACACATCATTTGACTTTGAAAATAAGTGCCAAAAACGTTCATTGGTTTATAAATTGTTGAGCCAGTTCAGCTGAAGGTAAAACAACAGGGAGTAAATTTTATCAGAGCTGCTGATTTACCTGTCATAATTGTTAATACAATTATGCAAATTCAAATACGTTGAAAATGTGTACTAATTAACAAGTAATTGTTTATAACTATAACTGAGATGTTTCTGTAAGTAACTAAACATTAAACATATCTATTATAGTCTATGTGATAACACACACAAAATAATTTGGGACCAGGATTGGAGAATTGCCTAGTTACAGTATAAGTTTTTATACAGTAAGTAAAAATACGGGCCTAGGCCTGAGGGGAAATCTAGCACCTACTGCTTGATTAGGGGGTAATCCTACAATTTATAAACGTATATTAATTCACAGCGAAGTTTTATTTTCTCGTGAGAACTTATGTTTTTAATTTATTAAATGCATTATTATATGTTGTATATTAGCTATTACAGCACTAATTGGCTAATTGTAAGTCTTATTAATTTCTAAGGCAATTTTTTGGCTTTGTTTACTTTGAATATTTTTTTTTTAAAAGAAACTGAATTCACAGTATGAACTTTATTGAAAAACAAAATAAGATGTCATTGAGTCCTCCAAGCATCACTTCTTTTTAGTTTTATCTTATTATTCTTATATTATATGTTACAGGCGCTCTTTCTGTACAAAAGATTATTGCGTCCTACGTATTTCTATGGTTTGTGTTTAGTCCTGTATTCTTACTAGAGTTTTAAATGATGATAAAGTGTTGGCTTTCCTGGTTTCTTCAGGCAACCCATTCCACGCCCGAATACCGGACGGAAAGAAAGAAAGAAAACATGTATGTGTTTGTTCTTGCATATGGAATAAGAAAGGTGTTTTTATCTTTATGTCTATTTGAGGGTTGTATTAAGTTACCTTTGTGTTGTATTTCTAAATTAGAATTAATTGCCTTATGTATAATTACTAATTTACTCTTGGTTCTTCTATCCTCTAGTGTTTCAAGGTTTAATGATTTAACTAATGGTGTTACTCTTGTCAGTTTTTAATATTCTTCAGGAATGAATCTGGCAGCTCTTTTTTGGATTTGTTCTAACTTATCAATATTTTCATTAGTGGATGGGTCCCATACAGAAGATTCATATTCTAGTATAGGCTATTTCAGGTCTCACCAGGGTGAGGTAGCATTTTAGTTTTATATCTTTGTTCATTATTACATTTGTAAAAGTTTCTTTTTATAAAGTTAAGGTTTTGTTTAATTTTATAATAACTTCATTGACATGGGGAATCCAATATAGATTCTCATTTATTATGACTCCTAAGAATTTTGCATCTTTAGTTTGGGTTAGTTCTTTTCCATGAATGACCATGAATGAAGTATTTTGAATTTATTTGTTTCTTTTTCTTTGTTACTCTTAGCAGTTGACATTTTTCTGGGTGGAAGAACATACTCCAGTTAGTTTCCCATTTGATTAATTCATCTAAGTCATTTTGTAAAATTTTGCTATCTTGTTCTGACTTGATTGTTCTATAGATTATACAATCATCAGCAAATAACCTAACTTTTGTTCCTGTTGAGATATTGTTGGGTAAATCATTTATCTAAATTAAAAATAGTAAGGGACCTAGCACAGTTCCTTGTGGAACTCCTGAGTTAACCTTCATTGGTGTAGATTTAGATCCATTAATTATTACAGTTTGCTCCCTACCCAAAAGGAAGTCTTGGATCATTTGATGTAAGGGACCTGATATTCCAAAGTAGTTATTTTTTAAAATAGTAAACTAAGGTGGTGAACTTTGTCGAATGCAATTAATGCCTAAAAGAGAGAATGGGATCAAACCAACCATGGTACATAAAGCTGTGTTAATGTGGGCATTACATTTGTCTAGATAGTAAATTATTCTATTATAAATTATGTGTTCTAGTAATTTACAGCTGATACTATTAATTAAGTGATACAGGTCTGTAATTACCAGGGTCTGATTTATCACCTTTGATTAAGAGGGGAGTTACATTTACTTATTTCCAATACTGTGGCACTTTACCCTGGTTTAGAGGGGTTTGAAAAAGAGCTACAAGGTTTGGGGACAGTTCATTGCTTAGATTAAGAAATGGTTAAGCAGTTGTTTTTTTGGTTTTGGTAGAAGTTTCAACTTACAGTCCTATTGTCTGCCAGGGTTACTTTCAACAAAATATATGGGTGTTTGTCAATTGAGTAAAATGCTTGCTTTCTATTCTGAATTCTTTGCAAGGGATGATATTCATAACTTCTATTTAATATCAATATCAATCAAATTCTCTATTTCTTGTAATTTCTTCTATGTTATTTGGTCAAATATAATAAAAATTTAAAATAAGTTTGCATACGCAAATATTGTTGATGTATTAACAACATATCTAACTATCAATATCTTCAGCTACAGAAGCAATTTTCCATTTTAGTTTTTTAGTCACCAAGTTTAATGATGAGATCAGAGAATGATAAATTAAAATTAATTTATCTATGACTGTGTCATTAATTGTATTTTATTTTTCACAGATGAAGTTTACTGGCAACACTTTTAAAAGAGTCATGTTTTCCAGGATTATAACAACCCTCTGTCTCTTATCTGTCACAGATACTTCTGAGGCTATCAATAACAGACCCATAATTGGTAAAAATAATATTTAAGTACAAATGTCAAAGTTAGGTATTAGTATATGATGAAAATAACATTTTTAACTTATGTTTCCTAAGTAAACAACACATATACATTTCTAGTATTTTAAATATTTCATTATAAATCCTCCATTTATAGCTAATTTTTCCCTCTTAGCTGAATTTTAGCAACTTTTCATGAATTTTAATTTGCCATATCAACTGTTCCATTACACCGGTATCAAGAATGTAGTTATTGAAAATGTAAATGTTGACCATATCAAATCCAGTTTTGTGTATCTTACATTTCTGATGTAGGTATTCTAACTGAACCAACAACAACATTCCAGTTTGGACAAGAATTTATCCAGACATCTTATGTTTCCTTTTTGGAAATGGCTGGTGCTCGAGTCGTTCCAGTTAGGTAAAAACTTTTTGAGTAGACACTGTCCTTTAAATTTGATGCCTTTCATCACATATCTCACATCTGGTATACATTTCTGTTGTCACTTTTAATGATAATGAAGCAAAAACAATATTGAATTGAATTTTCCATTATACTTACCAATGGGACTAATTAAAATATTATTATCAATAGTTTCAACTACAGAAAAATGTCATAAATATCAGCTACTTTAGGAACATTCAGTTTCACATCATTTAATTATCTATAAAGCTCCTGTGTCTTTAATATCCATTCATAGACTCATTTAATGTTTAAATATTCTATTTAAAAAATTAAAGGCTTTTATTTTATAAAAATTTGAAAAACTAATACAACATAAATTGTACTGATAATAACAATAAACAAGATTACTATTCATTAAAAACATGTTAAATTCTTCAATAACTGAAAAGAAACTAAAAGAGCAGATATTTAACTTATTTTTGTCGGCTAGACTTACTACTAGTTGATTATATCAATAGTTTAATTATACTAAAATTGTTGATTAAAATTTAAAATAATTTTTCTACAGAGGCAAGCAGCCACAGCAATATTATGAACAATTATTCAAGAATATCAATGGGTTAGTTGAAATAATAAGATGTAATAGTTGGTTTTTTTTTACTACAATGTTAATGTTCTCTTTCTTTACTTCACTCGTATTCATATGTAATTATTGTTTTGTTATTGTTCATCATATATATAAAGTTAAAGATGCATATCTGTTTCAAGGTACAGTGGAACCCACTTACCTCGAGCTCGCTTAGGTCGACCACCCCATTAAGTCGACGGTTTTTTTTGGAACCGCCCAATTCTCTCTTTGTCTTAGTATTTTCTCGTCGTTTAATTCGATTTTTTTAAGTCGCCGAAACCTCATAACACGAGCACAAAAAAGGGTCAAATTTGCCACTTAACATCGGTTGTCTCGATCGCCATGGCCAATCGCCAATTCTGAAAATGTTAGCTATGATTTCTGTCTCAACATGGTCTGCTGGTGACGTCACTGCCCACTTGCGTTTTGCTCTCAGCGCTGTATTTCTTCTAGTACTATGGCAATGGCCCTCAAGGCCACGAAAAATATCAGCTGGCGACGTGTGCTGGTGACGTCACAGCCCTCTTGCGTTTTGCTCTCAGCGCTGTGTTGCTTCTAGTAATCTAGTACTATGGTAATTGGCCATCAAAGCCACGAAAAATATCAAATTGCGACGTGTGCTGGTGACGTCACAGCCCTCTTGCATTGAGACCTGTGTCGTTAACTTAAGTCGCCAGCTTTTGAAAATGTTACTTATCGTTGCCACTCACCATATCACTTCTGTATTTTTGCACGTCTTATAAAAAGTTTTACAATTGGTTACGTTTATGCTAGCTAACCAATAAAATTGATCGTTCAATAACAGTTCACAAAGTAACTGCATATATATGATACGTTTCAGAGATGTGTTGGAGAATAATAAAAGTTTTTATCGATAATCGACGTTGGTTTTTATTTTAAATTTATAAATTTCTGCTGTCAGTTGGTGCACATAAACCTTTTGTTGTTAGCAAACATGTATGTAGAATTTTATAGCATGCCGATAGCTTCATCAAACAAATAACGGCAATGCTGTTGTGTTTAAAAAAAACTCTTAAAACATGTGCATGAACATTATCATTTATTAACGCTAGTGATGTGACAATACCAAAATCATAGGCTCCCCAGATTTTTAAATATATAATATAACAGACTAAAGACAGTTTACCCACCCCCACTAAGAATCTCCCACACCATTAATGTTGGTTAGTCCTATTAGCATCAAGTTACCGAAGGAATTTTAAGCTGATTGGATCGTATGGAATAATAAAATGTACCGTGAGCAAACTTGTTGTCATTGGGCAACCATTCATCCTTCAACCTCATTTTGACTATTACATGCACTGTACTACTGCTTTGTTCACATAGTTTCATTCATAACAAGTGGCCGTGTGCAAAAGCCATTTAACTATTGGTTAGAATTAATTAAAATATGTCAAAGTTGAAGGTTCAAATGGAGTACCTAATTTATTTGTGTACGTTTATATAGAGAATAGTTCGTTTTGTCATGAGTCATATATAGGTCACGATACACCATTATTTGTGTAGCTTGTAAGGAAAATCAAGCAAGGGGCTTCGAAGGCACAGTATGGCTCAATCTGGGAATCGCCGCAAAACGGCGATATATTTAAACTTAAACGGTCTTTTAAAACGAACGGTCTTAACAACCGTAAGAAAGAGTGAAGAAATAGGGTCCCGATATTCATATACGATTCTGATTAATCGTCCCAACGCACGACACGTACATAAAGAAATTTCAAGCGCATGTTAATATTTTGCCGCCATATTGGTTTTCGCTTTAACTCGATCATCTGTTATGTCAATGCCATTTTTCATTCCCCGACGCCGTCGACTTAAGCTGTTTCGACTGTATTTGATTTTTAGACCTGAAATAGCAAGACCTTTTCTATAAATTAAACCTTAACAACTTATTGTTTTCAAATTATCTATGCCAAAATGAGAAATTTCAAAAGGATTAAATTTTAAATTAATTTTTAATTTTTAAACCAAAATTTCCTGAGCAGAGTTCTGTTCCCTGGCGGTGCTGCTGATATAAACACAGGCCCATATTACCAATCTGGAAAATATCTTTATGACTTGGCTATTCAGGTAAAAAACAATATATAATAGTGATTTTATATATGAGGCCACAGTAGCTCCTCTCATTTAAAACCCTTAAAAATGAATGATTTAAGCTTAAAAGTTATTGAAATATGCTAAATCCTCTCAAATTCTAAAAGAGAAAAAACTTGTTAAAAAATATCTGTGTAAAAATTACTGTGTAATAGTAATTATATTTACTGTTGTAAATTATTTTTGTCTCTTTGACAGGCAAATGATAAAGGAGACTATTTCCCTATTTGGGGAACTTGCCTTGGTCTTGAATTAATGACAACACTGACTGCAAACAAGAACTACCTCCAGTCAACAGATACCGAAAATATTACCCTGCCGTTAAAGTTTCAAAAAGGTCATCTTTATTTTGATGATGAATCTAATATTACTTACAGTTACAGTTTTTAAATAAATATCCATAGCTGTGTGTAATATAGGTATTAATACTAGGGTTGTTAAAATTCATCCAATCCTCAAACCAGGATCAGGCTTGCTACATCTGGACTGATTAACAATAACATTTATTCATCTGTTTTAGAGTACTACCCCAAGATCATTTTTGGTTAAATTTTTAGCGCATTTTCGAGATGTCGAAATCGCTATTGCCCCCGTTTTGTCCGTCTGTCTGTCATCACCATGATCACAGGATCCATAAGTCCTAGACCCATGATGTATATATGTTTTTTGTATGTCCTGACCTGCCATTGGTGCATCAACACTCAGTTACTCGATCCGTTAAAAAACCCCGTTAAAACTACCAAAAAACTTTGCGAATCGAGAGTTAACACTGGCACAAGGAACGGGCGCCATTGCCGGAAGTCGAATACATAGTTTTTCAAGCATTCAAGAGTGGTGTGAAATCGTGCAAAAGAATTAATTAGTGTTTTTTTTAGTTGACGTCATTAAAATATGTGTAAAAGTTTAGAGAGTTTTACTTCATCATTTGTGGTGACTTGTAGTTAGATTAAAGAGAAAATAAAAAATTATAAAATGTAAAGAAATGACTTTTAAATAAATTTTTTTCAGGTATATTCATTACACAAGAAAATTCATAAATATATGTCTAAAATCTAAACACAATTAGTGATAACTACATAATGCTGATATCTAACATAAGTACTGATACACAATACGAAAATGCGCTAACACGTCCTGAGTCCAAAAAGGGACCAGGCTTAACATGATTTTTTAAAAAGCCCATTGAATTTCAATGAAAATACAATCTGGCCATGCTGACAATTTTAAAAATATAATGCCATCTAACTTTTTTTTAAAAATCAATTATGAACTTATCATCACTGTTTTCTCCTTAGCTTGGTTTATGAACATAGTTTAAAAATTCTCTGAATAAGTAATCACTATCAATGGTGGTAACTATAATCAAAGCGCCTTTGATATAAATTTAGCAGTGGTACACGGCAGATAATTATGTACAAGGCAAATAACAGATAATGATGATGGCTTTCTTCTTTAGCTAAAGGTCTATGCTAGTCCAGCATGCTTGCTGCAATCTGATGTTTAAAAAATTCTCTTAAATAAAAAAGCTTTTAAATTTTTCTTAAATTTGTCTTTGTTGTTGCACTCCTTGAAAAATTTTGGAAGACGACACCATAATTTTTGTGCAGCTAATTTTAAAAGACTTCTCACTCTGTCCATTCATTCCAGAATTTTAGGAAGACACTGGGTGGAGGAATCCAATCCCTTTAAAGATACATGTTTTAAATTCATTCTTTCGAATACTGTGGTGCTTATCCATCCATGCAACAGATCTACTTGCTCAACTACAGGAATACAGTGTAAATTTTCAAGAGTCCATTTTTTTGTGATGGAATTTATAAGGAAAGAAATGAATTAATAAATAAGTTGCATGGACACCTTAGGGTAGCACTATAGTTGTCACGATACTATATGTGGTTTAATTTTTATTATTAACCACCCCTTCTTTCTTAACATTTTTCTGATTCTTTTTTTTTTCCAATTCAATAATTTTTATATGATCAGTAACCCTCAACTGTACTTATTACTTTATCTGATGTGCGATTTGCACCAAATGTCAATCTTATTTAAAAATTGAAGATAATTTTAGCATGGTTTCCTCACTCATACCAACATACAGGGAGTCCTCGGGTTACGGCAGTCCTGACTTATGCTGTTTCATGGTTACGAACGCACCCCCATAAAAATATACATAATATTGTGCGGCATTCTGTCTTTTTTAAACATTTTTTTGTGGGGGTTAAGATGTTTTTTCTTTTGAAAGTACTTTTTATGTTATTAACTGTTACATACTGTAATTTACAGTATATTTTATGAATTTTTATTATGTTTTGGGTGCATGACTGTTTGATTGTTTATATATATAGTATTTCTCCGACTTACACTCTGAATTCGGATTATTTAAATGACTTTTCTTTAAAACGGATCAAAGGTCGTAAACTGAGGACCCCCGTAACTGTTTTTATTACATTTTTATATACTAACGCATTTATCTTGAGGTGCACAGATACTCTCAAATTAAAGATCATTAGCTATACTTAGGAGTGTCTGTAATGTAGGGACCAACCTGAAACCACTCCGGACATTCACCTGGCAAGATATCATGTTTTTTGGAACTATTTGCCTCGGCTAATAGTGCTCATACAAATATCTGAAAATACCTGAACTCTAAAATAATAGTACTAAGCTACAGGTAAAAATAATTTTAAACTCAAAACGGTCTTTCGGATATATCAAATAACTATTTTTATCCAAAAAGATGACGTCAATATGAAAATAATAATATAAATAGAATATGCAATTTTTTAAATGTCAAAACCGGTTGATCGCCATCCGGGAAATTCTTAGGGCACTGAGGCGGAATTTTTCTGAAAACCTTATTGCAAATTAAGAGTTAAAAAATACAATTTTTGAATGGAATTCGATGAATATCAAGATTAGTATGCTTACAAATAGTTAAAAATATAACAATGTAACCAAATTATAGAAAATAATACATTTAAATTGAAATTATAAAGATAGAGAGTTAATAAACTAATTTTCTACGACAATTTTGTGTTTACTTCTAGCGATTAGCACTACACCACCATATTTAAAATTTAAACTGTGTAAATATGAAATAAAATAATAAAAAATAAATTCAAATTAAAGAAAATAAGTAACTAACATTAGCAGTGACTAACAGTTCCAATGTAAATAAGTAAGATATTAGCAAGAGAAACCAAATTTACAAGTAACATTTAATGAATTTATTGTTTTAAATTTTAATAACTTAATAGTCCCTTCTCCTGTCCATAATTATAATATTATTGCACTAATGCACTTTGCATGAAAAGTGTAGACAATCGTTAACAATAGAAATACAATCAATAATAATTTAATTAACCAAATTGAATGCCTAAAATTAAATTTTAATTGTTAAAAAGTGAAAGCAAAATACTAGGCGGTTATGGTTTTGTGAAATAAAGCAACCGCTGATCGTTTTCAAAACCTAAATTAATTCAAATTTCGGATTTTCATATAACAACCCTACTCAGATTCATACCCGGATCTGGAAATAGTACATTTAACTTTTCCGATTTGGTACCTAGTAGGTCTACCCGGTTGGTCCCTACTGTAATGTGTAGGATAAAATAAATAATTAAAATGAGAAATCAGAAAAATTTTGAAGAGATTCATTCTCTTATTTCTCTCACATGTCATTTTTTTGCTCCCTTGAAAATTAGTAATTATTTTTTAACTTATGTATTACTTGAATTTGTTTTTCCTTCTTATTTAACTATCATTGTGGTCAATGATGTTATACATTATTTGAAGTTATAGAATATCAATTTCAGATTAAGACAAAATTCAATTTTGATTTAAGTTCAATCCAGACAATGATGAAATTCAAAAAGAGAAATTATTTGAGAGTTTATGTTTTGAAATATACTTAAGTATTGCTAGAAATGATCCATCTTGAAATTTTTAATTTAGGTTTCCAGAACAGTAAACTTTTCAAAGATGTACCTTCGGATTTGGTGAAAATTTTAACCACGCAATCAGTCACTCAAAATAATCATAAGTGGAGTCTCCTACTGGCAGTAAGTTACTCTCAGATAATTTAGGTCATTTCTTTTTTTAAAAAAACAAACTTAGTTTTCACCTGGCTGTTTCACAGATAGTTATGATATAGAAAACTCTACATCTCATGATAATGATAAATATTATTCTTACTGTCATGGAAGTTATGTAACAGCTGTATCATTTTGAATGTGATATTATATATTTGATTAGTAAATTTGTTATATGAAGGTATAGAGTTCATTTTTCACTACTATATTTACTTTGGAACTTTTATTATATTACTTTATGCTGTCAATATATATTTCTTCTCTAGGATTACCAAAAGATTCCAGCACTGCAAAATTTCTATCATTTACTAACAACAAGTGCTGGCAAGGATAACAAGGAGTTTGTTTCCACCTTTGAAGGTAAAGTTAAATAATTTAGCTGAACTTCTGTCTACTCATCCACTTGTCAGCTACACTCTTCTGCAGACACGCGTGTTCTCTCTCTGTTCCTAAGACATGCACTAAAACATCTGGCCAAATGTCTTTCTCTTTTTGTGCCGCCAAGCAATGGAATTCTCTACCACTACACAACCACAGTATTCCAGCCTTCAATAATGTACTAAAGACACATCTCTTCAAATGTTACTTTCATAATTAATTTAACAACATTTATTTAACGATAAACATAGCTATGTGAACCATACTGTCATTTGTGTGTTGTTGTTGGTATTGTAAGGATATGAATGCTTATTAATGCATTAAATCTTATAGCTATGTTATTATGTTTATGTAAAGTACTGTGAGCCCAGTTCCTTACTGGGGACGGTGCTATATAAATTAATTGATTTACGTGTATTATTAAATTTTAATTTATGATGATAGAATGTATCCTATGGTTGTAACATGGTTTTTTGGATTGCTCTGATGGTGTGAACATTCATATCAGGACAGATGGAAGCCTATATAACATTAGACAGCTCCATGCAAAGGAGGAAGCTGGAAACTGTACTATCAGTGAGTTGCTATTTGCAGATGACGCATCTCATATCTCACATTAAGAGATAGGACTCCAAGTAACTGGTCAATAAATTCTCAAATGAGACAAGGCACAGACCTCCTACCAGCAATCTTTATTGAATGAAACACCTTGGATGTTGTCAAGGATTACACCTACCTTGGCAGTAACATCACCAGCACAGCCTCCCTGGAAAAGGAAATAGAAACCAGAATTGGTAAGGCCTCATAATTAATGGTAGGGCTACATAAAAAATTGTGGAATAATGCGCAGCTCACTGAAAGAACAAAATCACCGTGTACCAGGCCTGCATGCTAGCATACTCCTTTATGGCACGACCTACGCTAAGCAAATAAGCGGCTTAATACTATTAATAGTTTCCACTTGCGATGCTTGTGTAGTTATCCTACACATCAAGTGTCAGGATAAAATTACAAATGTAGAGGTACTCAGGAAGAGCCATATGTTGAGTATGCACTCAATCCTGAGTGAGGGACGTCTGTGATGATTGGTCCATGTCCATTGGCTGGGCTAGGAGCCCATTCCAAGAACCCTGCTTTACGGTGAGCTGGCAAAAGAGGTCTCCCTTACATGGACGTCTGCAAGAAAGACATGTAACTGGCGCACAATGACCATACAACATGGAAGCTATTGTTTAGGAGCGCACCCTCTGGAGGCACCCACTCAAGCTGCCAAAGCCACCCTCACAGCTAGGAATGAAGAGAGAAGAGCTAGGAGAAAGGTTGGAATAAGAGGAGCATGAGTCAAAGCCATGGTCCATTTAGGACGTACAGATGCCGTGGTTAGTGTACATATATATGGTGGGGAGTTAAATAAATGTTTATTTTCATGCTCTGATCTTATTACTCTTTCAGCTATCAAGTACCCATTTTATGGTATTCAGTGGCACCCGGAGAAAAATATTTTTATCTGGGCAGAGAACCAGGCCATTGACCACAGCTTTGATGCCATCAGAGTCACACAGTACTTTGCTAATTTCTTTGTTAATGAAGGTAAAACAATATGTTGGAAGAAGAAAAAATTATCCACCATTACCAGAGCCAATTTGTTTAACACAATATCATTTACTGTAAATTAAATAGCTTGAATAATCCTTGGCATTGGGTTTAGGGGGGTGGGGGGAGTTCAGTAGTTACTTAATCCTAAACTTAAGATTATATTCCAATAAAATTAAGGTAATAATTTTATTTACCCTAAATATTTGAGTAGAAGTCGATTTTTTTTTTCTTCAAAATTTCAAGGCAACAATCGGGGAGGACTTTTACTCCTGAAACTCATTTTTTAAACTACAGTAAATTTCAGTAACACAATAAATGTCGTCTTATAATCGAGATCGACTTATACTCGACTACATAAGGTAGGAAATTTTTTAAGATTTTGTTCCAATTCATTTTAAAGAAAGACATTATTTCCACATTTGAATCAAAATGTCTTGAGTATGAGAATAAGAAATATTTCTTTACTTATATTTTTACAGCCAGAAAAAGTTCCCATCTTTATAACTCTAGCAGTGAAGAAGCAAAAGCAGTCATTGAAAATGCTATGAGAGTTTTTGTTCCAGATTTCAACACGTCTGAGAAGTTTTATTTTAATTATACAAATAATTATTTTGTTTATAAATATTGACTAACTCATATTATCACTGTTTTATATGATTTATTTTATGGCATATTTAACTATTTTGTTATACATTGACAGCTTAAACATGATTTTTTTTTTAATTCATATTTTCAAAACAGCAAGAATAATTTCAGCTGGTTATTTTGCTGTTGTTTTGAAATAATCATTTTTTTGTGTGTTAAAAACAGTGATTTTTTCAAATAATTTATTTTTAAAAGCTGAATGTTTTATTAAATAAGTTTTATATACAATTAAACTTCGTTCTTTTTACAGACATGGGCATTGAAATTTATTCCTGATAGAACAAATTGTCAAATTACTTATAAATAGTTTTAAACAATCACATTGTAAATTTCAATAAAGCTAAATGTAGATCAGATTGTGTTTAATGCAGGAAACTTATGTTTTAGTTTAAACCCGTAGATGCATATCTTACAATTTAAATGGAACTTGTAAAAATTTCTCCATATAATAATTTTTTAGCAATTTGTCCTGTGCTAAAAATGTGTGTAGTCCATAAGGTTTATGTGACTTTTACAAATAACTGGTACACAAGTTCATTGTTACAGGCTTGATTCCCATTAGTCACTGAAGTGATAGTTAACCTCACCTTAAAAACCACCTTGCTAATTAACAATGGGGTGGGACTGCAATCAGGCACATTATACAAGTTAAAATATACCTGTAACTCTAACAGTTAAACAAAACAACAAAGTATCAGGAAAAAGCCTTACTCCATGAACAAACTTAAACAAGTATTAATTGAAGAAGAAAAAAGAGTAGCAGCAATTTCCTAGTGGACATTAATCAATTTATAAGATAAGTAAACATTAAATAAAGCAAATCTGATAAAATAGTTTGTTTTGTTCTTTGCTGTGATGACTGCTTTTGTTACCATGTCAATAAGTCATCAACTATATTTTGGGCAAAGATATTTTTTTAAAAAGAATTTTAAATTTAAATGAAACACCTGTGAGATTACTGAGATTCACACCTGTATCACTAATGTGTTACTCAAATATGTGGACACATTTAGCTCAATTAAACAATGCCTTGGTTAACAATCTTAATGTCTCTACAATGTAACTGAATCAACACATGACAGCTGAATGAATGTGATAAATGTGAACATAAACTCTGAATGTCATTAAACATTTACCTTAATTTATGCTGGTTTATCCTGATATTACTTAATGTTTAAGCCAAATTAACATTACGGTTTTATTTTTAAGAAGTCGCCTCTTTCATCGCCTTGAACATTTAAATATTCGGATTCCACTGCCCTGTTTCCTTACCTCTGCGTCCTTCAAACTTAACCATGTAATCAGTCAACCAAGTGGCCGTTGTGTTCTTCTTTTACTTAAGACCTCAATAGCTGCTCTCCACTTCAAGAAAATGACGTTCGTTGAATCCTACAAGTTCCAACCCCTGCAGTGTATGGTGCACTTACTGCACACTTCACTGCCGTGTGTTTAGATTAGAGTTTCGTTACGAAATTTAATGCTATCACCCCATAGGGTGTCGAAAATTCTTAATACTAATACTTACGGAGTTGCACTCATATCGGGTATAGGATGAGCGCACCGTCACCTGCAGTTCCTTATCTTAAAATGGTAGATGCGCCCTTGAACACTTTCACATGCGAATATTATAATTCCCAATAGA
Organism: Radix auricularia; assembly: GCA_002072015.1. Classification (NCBI taxonomy): domain Eukaryota; kingdom Metazoa; phylum Mollusca; class Gastropoda; family Lymnaeidae; genus Radix; species Radix auricularia. Next base: position 476,873 of record MUZC01001362.1, read on the forward strand.
TTGCTTGATATTTTTTAGAAATTTCTATAATTTCCTACCCCTTCCCCCTGAATTTCAGAAACTTGACACAACTACAGAAATATGTGTAACTAAAAACTTCTTAGGGGACATTCATAAATGACCTCAAGCGCCAAGTGGGGGAGGGGTGTGTTTAAGAAATGTGACGTCACATCGAAAACGCGCAACTTTAAATAAAATTTCCACATAAATATTTGATTGCTTGAAATTTATTTAATAACGTTTTCAATGGCTTCACGCGTTTAACGGTATTAGAGTTAGAGTGCCGACTTACACTAAAACTAAAGGTCAAAAATTGATTTGAAACGTGCTCCTTATCAGTTAGAAAATACGGCTTTTATGGGGGTGGGTCTCAAAGCTTTGTGGCGTCATATTGGAGTTTTGTGACGAGGTGGATAGGGCTGGAATCGTGACGTCATTATAGATGGTCCCTTAAATATCTTTTGAATGAATAAAATATTCAATTTAAATGTTATGATGATAGCTAGTAACAATTAATTTAAGATGAAAGAAGGACTTCGATGTGGGGCTCTTTACAACACATGATGTTTTATTAAATAATATGTTGATGGGGAACGCTATTTAATTTAAAATCAGTCTGGGTGTGATTCAAAATCTGAAATACAATGGATTTAAAAAAAAAAAAAACTATTTAATTAAAATCAGTTTTGAAATGACAGCTTTCTATCATATGACTATATTTTTTAGGTTAACTATTTTCTAATACACGCACAAATTTCAAGATCATGTTATGATCATTAAATATTCTATTTTAAAAAGGGTTAGGGTAGCATTCTAAAAATATACTTATTATATATGTCTTGAATTATTCAAATAATTGGGGCAAAATTTTAAATAGTTTGATAGATAATGGAGATCTTGAAAATCAACGTTAGGATTTTCTCGAACAATTTTGATCAGCGCCTAGGAAGTTATCTAAAACTACATGCACGATTAAATTCACACTCATAAAAATAAAGAGGTAAACGTTCAAAAAGTTGACCCATTAAAATATGTTAGATATGATATCAAAGAATACTCTAGATCAGTCCAGAATAAAATGAACATACCATTATTTTAAATTAAGTTATAGTTAAGAACCTGTATGGTCCGCAATGATTATACTTGTCGTTGTAGTATAGCAATTTAATTCGACTTTGCTTTAAGTTCAATTCGTATACAACCCAATTCAAAAGCAGACATTAGTATTAGTAGGAGGTGTGTGGGTGCGGACCGTATGAACGCCATTAGAAAATGTGTCAGTTATTATCAATTTGTTTTACAATTCTGCTGAAGTTATTGTTACAGATTATTATTTACCTATACGTTATAGTTCAGGATACACTCTTTGATAAGAACTCATGTTCATCTAATTTTAGTTTTTCTTGACATTGAAACGAATATCATTTGCATGATAAACGTGATATTTCAGATTTAATTCAAAAGACTAAAAGTCTCATTAAAATATAAACAATTTTCTATTAAAGGCAAAAATGTAAAATTCTGTACGTTCCCGTTATTTGGCTCTGGCAGGTCGGAGGAAGTGAAAGGGGTAAGTCGTGAGGAGGTGACAACAGCCATGAGCTACTGCACTGGGTAACAACGCTAGAGACGCCTCTGCCAAACAGCGTTGCTAATTACTATAGATATTTTGTAAAAAATGCAATGTAAAAGGAGAAGGATCCGCAAAATTGTACAATTTTATTTAAATCGGGATTAAAATACATATCTGAATATGTTATCTTCTTCTTCTTTCTCAATATTGACTCGGGGGCGGGTCCTTCCATGGGTTCGGGCTCGTGACCATCGGAACGCCAGTCGAGCGCGCTTGCCACTCGACCACCGCGCCCCCCCCCCAAATCGGAGCCGTCTTTACACCATTTTGGGTACCCGGGCAAAAAATAGTGTTGAGCCCCTAGACCCCGCGGGAATAAAAAATAAATATACATAATTTATTGAAAATAAACATATTCCCGTGGGCCCCGGAGCAAATCCCCAAAGGGCCTATGCATTAAGACAGCCCTTTTCAAAATTAACCGATTCATGTAGAAAGATATGTGGAACAAACCAAACAAAAGACCAAAACATATGATGCATGTTATGTAATTAAGATTAGGCTATCGATGAAAACTAAATCCGGATAATACATGGCTTTATTTTTTTAAAAAAAACAAATACATTATGACAAATCTTTATTAGTATTAGCTTTAAAGAAAAAAAATTCTGAAATTCTTGGAAATCATATGAATATATATATATTTTTAGAATAAGTGCTTTTTGACAAACAGAAAGGCCGGCGGAGGTGGCGTGATCTTTATATCTCGAGCTTAAAGGGTTAATAAAACAGTTATGAATCGTATGAAAGCCAAGAAACTGTGTAAGTTGTTAATAAAGTATAGTTATAGACTTCTGTTCAAGTTATTGCTCCTTTATATTTCGCCATAACCACTAGTTCAGGATAAACCCTTTGGTAAGAACTGATTTTAATTTCTCTTGAAATTGAAATATTTCAGTTACGACATTATTTTAATTTAAGAGACTAAAGTCTCGTTATAAATAGGGCTGCGGAAATGAACGATTAATTTCTCGGTTAATTGGTCAAACTTTTTATCGATTAAAATTATTTTAATCGATATAATAGCGATTAAAATAAAAGAAAATATTTTCAACACTTTTTTTGATTTATTAACAAATAATTAATAATTAAAAATAGTTTTTTTTCTTCATGTAAAAACTTCTCCATTAAAAAATAAATAATTAAAAAATAAAAAGATTTTTAAATTGTAAACTTTAAAATAAGCAAATTTTATGAGGAAAATGTTATAAAAACCAACATTTTTAAAACTTAATTAACAATAACAAAATTAAAATTCATTGATATTAAATTGAACTAGTCATATTTAAATATATATCCTAAAAATAAAATAAATTAAAATAAAATACTTAAGTTTAATGATATGGCTCATATGGCATGGGCATTTTATGAAATTTTCAGTTTAATGATGTCATACTCATACATCTTATTTTTAGCTTTTATCAAAATTATCGATTAATTATACGGTAATTTTTCAAAAGATAAGGATTAAATTTTAATTAATCGATAACAGCCCCAAATAAAATTATATAGATTTAAATTTCAGGCAAAGACCAGGTACAGGGCAAGGTAGGACCGGAAAATTTCACGTCATGAGTCATATCTCATTACATTTACTTTTGACTTAGGTTAATTACAAATTACTGTCTGTTACTATATCCAGACATGTTTTCTAACACTTTCATTTATTTATTAAAACCCCGGTTTATTTATTCAAAGCTTATTTATTGTTTATGTTTATTTCAAAGAAACTGAATTGGCTTTCCCGATATTTTAATTTTAGATATGAATAGTGAAAAGATTTCTGCCGACACAGAAATTGAAGTCTTTGTTGCTGCTTTTTTTAAAAAACTAACGTTCTTATTTTTACCGTTGTTTGTTTTAATAAAGGCAATATGGACGTTGTGCTTATTTGACTTTATCTTTATCAGTTCAGTGGCTCCCCATAGCAGGAGTTATATTTATTTTCACTGTCATTGTCACAAAATCGATGCGCATTGTGTTCTGTGTTTTAATCTATGCCTATGCCCGTGGACGCTTTGATACGCATCCCTAAACAACCCGCCATCTCCTCATCGAACATTTCCATTGTTTAATTTAATGTAAGTTAGCATACATTCATTCGGCTACCATAAAATGAATCAATTTAATGTATTTTAAGAGTGTCTGGGGCAGCATTATTAGGCATTATCAGTACTGTCAGTACGCAAATAACAGTGTAAGCCTTATCTTAGTTACACTTATCACTTAGTAGATTGCTTACTAAGTTAAATAGTCTATATCAAAATGATTGCGTTATTTTTCACTCTAAGTCTAAGGGAGTTAAAGACTTTTTGTTACCTTTCTCCTTTATTTGCAAAGATCAAGTCATTTAGCTTTGATTAATGAGAAGAAGGCTATGAGTACTATGACTAGTATGACATGAGGCTGACGTTAGAAGAGAAGAGCTGCAGTATTGCCATGGCCATTGGAATATGATTTAAAAGTTTTAGCTAAAGGTGGATTTTATAGTACAAAATATTAAATATTGAACAGTCTTTTTATAGACCATAGTCAAAGTTAATTAGAATTAGAGATACATTTTAATCATAAATTTAAATGATTGATAAGATTACACACTCCTAAATTGAAAACTCTATTTTACCTCTAGCAAAGAGACTAAAAAGTCAAAGCTGCATATTTCATATCTCTTACAGAGCTATAACATCTACTATATATTTCATATTCCCTTTAGAGCAGTGGTTCCCACCTTTTTTTGGGTGGTGACCACTTTTTATAAAAGCCATGTGACCTGCGACCATCATGAACTTTAATAAGTCCTTTTCATTAAAGATTTTTAAAAATAGAGAAAATTTTTATTATAGTAAATATTTTTAGTCAACAATTGGCGATCCCCAGAAAACCCATCGTGACCCCCTTGGGAACCGCTGCTAGCAAGCTTATAACATCTACATATTTCATATCTCCTATAGAGCTATAACTATGGCTGTTTCTGACCAGCTGGCACGTGCAGTGGTGCAGGGAATACAGGAGCAAATGGACAGATGCCCCTACCATGATTTCATTGTTGTAGCCGGTGGCATTGATTTCAAATGTCATCGGTTCCTTATGAGTGCAAGCTCAGAATTCTTCCGTGCAATATTCAGCTCAGGTATGAAAGAGAGCAATGAAAACCGTGTTGTCCTGAGCAACATCACAGCTGAGACCTTTAGTCTTGTTCTTGACAGTGTTTACTATGCTAGGAGTGTCCTCAATGCTGAAAACATAGCAGACATCTGGCATGCAGCCAATCAGCTCCAAATCGGATTCCTTCTAGAGGCTTGTGAACTTTTCCAGTCCAAGCGACTTTCAAAAGACAACTGTGTGGAGATCTATGTGGATGGCAAATTGCTAAGCTCCAAAAAATTGATGGAACTCTGCTGGGATGTCATCATTAAGGAATTTGATTACTTGAGGAAGTCGGAGGATCTAATGTTTCTTGATTTTGAAGACATGAAACGTCTGGTCAGCAGTGAGGAACTGCCAGTGCCATCGGAAGATGTCATCCTCCAGATAGTGCTGAGGTGGGTCAGCTTCAATCCACAGGACAAACAGACTGAAGATATAAATGATGACTCTAGCCATGATGACAACAAAACACAAACAAATGACAAGAAAAATAATCCAACAAAAGGTAGGGAAAGGGCAAGTCATAAACCGATGGCTAATACAGCAGAGGATATTAAAACTGATATGAAAAACCTTTCAATCATGCAGAGAAACATCCTAGAATCTAAAGTGAAGAAAATCTTTACTGTTGAAGAAAGAAAAAAATTTCTTCCTGAGCTGCTGGCTGCAACTAAGATTTTTCTTGTTAGTGGTACATGCATGCAAACACTCATTGAAAACAAGTTTGTCCTGGAAAACCCAGAAGCGTTCTCTCTCGTACGGGAAGGTCTCCGTTACCAGCTCCAGCCTGGCAGACGTCACGATTACTGTCCACCATATGGCAGACACAGAGGCAAAAGTCCGTTACAGAATGTCACAGTGGCAATTACCAGAAAAAACCAACTCACGCTGTCTTGTCGTACTGTAGATGGAACATGGTACACATTACCAGCACCACCACAATACATTGGAAAGGCAGTTATTTTTGAAAATGATATTTATTGGACTAATTCATCAGGAACTTATCAGACAGCAATGAAATATAAGGCTGATGTTAACGCATGGGTTCAATTACCCCAGTTGAACACTCTCAGAAAAAATCATGCTTTGGTTTGCTTGGATAATTATATTTACGCAGTAGGAGGTGACAGCTGTACATCCATTGAGCGATTTAATGCAAGAGATGATCAAGTCCGTAGTTCAGGCAAGTGGGAATTAGTTGGTGACATTAAACTGGCAGTGACAAACATCATGGCAACATCGTGTGGCAGCAGCATAGTTGTCTTTGGTGGTGAGACAGATGGGAGCCCTTCAACAACTGTACAAAGCTTTGATACCCAAACAATGTCAGCAAACTTCCACCTGGACAACATGTCAGGGAGCCCTAGAAATATGGTCAGTTTCAAGCATGGAGATGTCACATACATACTGCAAGAGACTGGCGCTCTGTGGAGGCTGGTCAGCTGTGACCACACAATCTTAAACATAGAGTTCAGAAACATGCTGTGGGCGGATCCGTTCAAACTGATGGGAGGCATCATTTTTAACCAAGAGTTGCTGATCCTGGGCGATGGAATCGATCCGCTAATGCACAGAGAATGGGACACAACTCATTTTGAGCATTTTAAAAGGATTAAAATTATTGAACGACAAGGTAATTGCTTGCTCAACACAATCTTGGAAAAGAAATTTTTGGTTACCTAGAAGTTTAACATTTTCAATTTCAGAGGATAACACAAATGTTATCATGAAATAGTTATGCTAGTAATGTATATAATTTATAATAATCACAACTTAACAATTTTGTCATAATTTTACCAATAGCCTGTTATTTACAATTACCTTTACAATAAATTATAGTAATGAGAAGACTGAGGATATATTCATGTCTATGATGGGTAGCAAAATTAAAATAGAATTTTGATCGACAGTTGTTGTTTTTTTCAAACCTTAAAATGTATTTGTTCACTATCAATGAACTAAGCCTTTCAGATATTACACAAATGTGGGAACTTTGAGGAATTCATTGAGCAATAAGAATTTTTATTTATTCAGTAGACAATCACTCAACAAAATTGAAATACTAGGTAAGTGTAAGAGATACTCTTAAATTAAAAAATTGCAAGAAACTCCTATATTTATATGAGAAATAATACTTTCTCTTTTAAAAAATTATATATATTTTAGAATGAGTTTCAAAATAATTGACTATCCAGATCCACTCACATAAATTACACAATCGTTTGAAAGGGCCAAATAAAAGAGATTTGTAAAGAAAACTTTCATAAAATTTTTATTAGAAGTAGAAGAAAGAAAAATAGTTAATTTAAGTTAAGGACATATATGCATCAATGTTATGTTCATAAAAATCTAAGTCCAGCTTAGTATTTTCAGTTAGAAATCAGCACATGAAAAAAAATTGGTAATGCTGGTGTGTAAAACATCTCAACACTAATAGTTTTATCTGTAACAAGCTTGTGGGCTGACAGGAATTGACAAATATAATGCCCTATGCCGACACCAACATGGCTTTAGAAAGAACAGATCATGTGAAACACAATTGATAGGCCTAATAGATGATCTATCAAAAGGCTTAGATAATAATGATCAAATTGATACAATATTACTAGACTTCTCAAAAGCATTCGACAAAGTTCACCACCTTAGTTTGCTCAAAAAACTTAAATACTTTGGAATCTCAGGTCCCTTGCATCACTGGATCCAAGATTTCCTATTGGGTAGGGAGCAAACTGTAATAATTAATGGTTCTAAATCTACACCAATAAAGGTTAACTCAGGAGTTCCACAAGGAACTGTCCTAGGTCCCTTACTATTTTTAATTTATATAAATGACTTACCCAACAATATCTCAACAGGAACTAAAGTTAGGTTATTTGCTGATGATTGTATAATCTATAGAACAATCAAGTCAGAACAAGATAGCAAAATTTTACAAAAAGACTTAGATGAATTAATAAAATGGGAAACTAACTGGAGTATGTCCTTCCACCCAGAAAAATGTCAACTGCTAAGAGTAACAAAGAAAAAGAAACAAATAAATTCAAAATATTTCATTCATGGAAAAGAACTAACCCAAACTACAGATGCGAAATACTTAGGAGTCATAATAAATGAGAAACTATCTTGGAATCCCCATGTCAATGAAGTTATTAAAAAGTCTAACAAAACCTTAGGCTTTATAAAAAGAAACTTTTACAAATGTAACAAAGATATAAAACTAAAATGCTATCTCACCCTGGTGAGACCTATACTAGAATATGCATCTTCAGTATGGGACCCATCCACCAAAGAAAATATTGATAAGTTAGAACAAATCCAAAAAAGAGCTGCCAGATTCATTACTGGAGAATATTCAAAACTGACAAGAGTAACACCATTAGTTAAATCATTAAACCTTGAAACACTAGAGGATAGAAGAACCAAGAGTAAATTAGTAATTATACATAAGGCAATTAATTCTAATTTAGAAATACAACACAAAGATAACCTAATACAACCCTCAAATAGACATAAAGACAAAAACACCTTTTTTATTCCATATGCAAGAACAAACACATACAAGTTTTCTTTCTTTCCGTCCGGTATTCGGGCGTGGAATGGGTTGCCTGAAGAAACCAGGAAAGCCACCACTTTATCATCTTTTAAAACTCTAGTAAGAATACAGGACTAAACACAAACCATAGAAATACGTAGGACGCAATAATCTTCTGTACAGAAGGAGCGTCTGTAACATATAAGATAAGATAAGAATTAAGATGTACAAATTGTTAAAAATCCATTCACAATAAAAAAAACAACACTTTTAGTTTAAGTGTATATAATAGACAATTTACAATGTCAACAAGTCATCTAGTCCACTTTGACTTGTTTTTTGTGTGATTGAACCCAGGGATAGATGAGCTGCCCGGTTGCCAGGTGTGAGAGAATTTCAGACCAGGTATGAGTAGGTGAGTTTCTGCCAGATGGCCATGATGTCAAGGCCAGCAACTTGTTCAATGCTATCTGGCAAGTCTGAAGACAAAGTCAAATTTTAAAAAATGAATATTTTCTTTGCTATTTATTAAGGGGACATAAAGGTCGGTTGGTTTTTGTTTATAAACCCAATAGTTAAAAAATAAAACATTTGCATATATATACATTAAGAGACAAATATTTAGAAAATTTTAAAGTAGCTCATATCAGTGATATGAGCTACTCAAAATGTCTATTTACCTGCATGGAAAGAATTAGAGATTTTGAATCCTCTGGAACATGCCTGATTTCAAATCTTGCACTACCTAAAACACATTTTTAAAAAAAACATTCAAAAGATCAAGTTTTAAACACATGCTTCTTACTTTGTATCCTGAAAAATTGTTTACTAACATCTATAGAGCTAAGCATATCAAATCAGCACTCTCCCCTTACATGGCACACATTTTTACATGATTATATGTTTTCTCAATTAAAAGTAACTCAATGCTAATAATAAATATCATGAAAAAAAAACGTAAATAAAATCGAGCTTTTACAATTATTAATTATTTTTTTTACAAGAACAGGGGTGCCACCGACTGACCGCTGTGAACCCTGAAATCCCTTTTTGAAAAATGTTTGAACCCTGAAACTCAATTTAAAAAAATTTGTGAACCCTGAAACCTTTTTAACGCCAGGTAACGCTTAATATTAATACAATATCAAAATTTTTTAGTTTAAATACATACATAAAATAACTATAAAAAACGGGATCAAATTAACAGATATTTAATTTGAAATAAATGCATTAAACTGTATTTATATTATTTATATATGTTTCATATTTAAAATTCACATTCTCATTCTATCATAGCACTTGTAGACCAGAGACTATAATAATGCATTTCTGCCGGGAAAGAGCCAACAACTGTTTTTACATCTTGAACTCTGTCAATTAAAGCTCCCCTTCTGCCACCAATTTCAGTAGAAGCACCAGGCAAGGTGTAGCTCTTTTGGAGGTATGCTAAGGCTCAAGCACTGCAGTGGGCTGGGTTATTAGTATGATCTGACAATGCTTTTTTCCCTGATGACCCATACTATACTCTTACACCAAGGTTTGATTGCCGACAGCGCAGACACATGTGCCTGTGACAATTAAAAATTCATTCACATTAGTTAATGACACTGTTTGCAATTTTAATTATATTAAGACATTAAGGTAATCATGCACACATTTCAAAAATGCCCTTCATTGTATTACTTATTTATAATAATGTATATTAATATTAAACATGGCACAAAAATGTCTAAAAAAATAATGAGCAAAAAATAGCAATAAAAATTCCGATGTGCAAGGGTACAAGTATATAGAAACGAAGCACTAAGCATAGGGCATTAGGGCGTGATAGGCATAGCCACCATCAATAGCCATAGGCCGTAATTGTAATAAATTTGCAAAATCATAATAAATTACTAACAAAATATTATTAATTATTTATCTAAAAAATTAAATCATATATGAATAATATTAAAACATCTGATTAATCAAATATTTAACTACTACACATTTCATAAGTCAAAAGTCTATTCAAATTCAATTGTCAAAACTTAATTGAAATTAGGGTTTACAAAACTTACCAGGGTGATAAATTTTGATAAAGTCTTTTTACATAAACTTTATAATAATTATAATATACGAAGTGCCGCTGTCATTTTCACTATTTAACCACTGCCATCGCCACTTGTTTTTAACTGTTGTCTCCAACTCCGCAATATTTTCATTAATATCAACAAAACGCATTTTTAGATATTGGCACTTGATGAGGTTCGTTTTTCAGAATGTTGATATGCGTGTACCAGCGCAAAGCAGTATATCGGTATAGCCTACAAACTACAAACAGAAAGTAGTAATCCAGGCTCAGCACACCACACACTAAGCGAGAGAGTGAGAGGTGACGGAGAGGTCAGAACACGCTGTGGCTGTTCTATTTATAGCAAGGCGGCTCCCTGCGTATTAATGCTGAATTAAATTCGCGCGAGGCGCGAGACTACACGGTTACAGTTTGTTTGTATTTTTACCCCGGAGCTAGATTTGAAAATAAAACCTCGCAAATCCGGAAATTCCGGGAAAATCAAAAAAACAAAGTCGCAAACCCGGAAAGGGCGTAAAAACAAAATCGCGAATCCGGAAAATAAAATTTAAAAAATTCACGAATCCGGAATTCCGGGATAACCCGGAGCGGTGGCACCCCTGCAAGAATGACCTAAAATAAAGAATTTTATACCTATAAATGTCATTGATAATAGGAATAAAAATTCATGTATAGAAAATAAAACTCAAGTGAAGTAAACTTTAAATAAGGAAATTTTTCACTACATAAATTTATAGAAATTCTTGAGACACATTAGGAAGAAAAGATATGTTTTGATATTGTTAATTTAGTATTCTTTTACTCCAACAACTGTGTACATTGATGTTAATTCACAAAATGTTGCATTTTATTTATAAAATCATAAAATAATAATAATAAAATGATAATTTATATAGCGCTGTATCCCAGCAAGGAGCCGGGCTCACAGCGTTTTACATGGAAATAACAATACATATATTAATAAAAGAAACATTCATATCATACTAACTACATAAATGACAATACGTTATACATCAGCTATGTTAATCATTTAAAGAAATGTTGTTTCATTAATTTTCAAAATGTGTCAATAAAAGCTATTACCAGCCACCAACTTTGGTGCAAAAATTCGTAGCAGTATGGTAAAGATAGGAGTTGAGCACAATATGGTTACTGCTTGTTGGAGACAACCTTGTACAGTTAGAACAATCAGGCGGAGCTGAGGACAGCAAAGAAATTTTATAAACAACACAAGTTAACGAGCGTAAATATTTTATTAATTATACACTTGAACACAATCATTTTACAAATAGCCACATTATTGAAAGCCATCAAATAAAATTTTACAGAACAGTGGGTATAATTTATATGTGGATATTGTAATCAACAGACTTACCAAAGTAAACACTGCATAGTATAAGGCAGTGGTTGGCAGGAGAAACAATAATACTGTAAATAGTAAAGTGCCAACGAAGAGTTGGTCCGTGTTGTAGGAAGCTGAATCAACCCGCGACCTCAATACATTCCACTTCTTACCACGAAATAGTCGCCACAATGAACCCAGAGCATAGACTTGAAGATTGAATATTCTGAAAGTTTACAACAGAATAAACAGGTATTAAAAAAATTTACCTGCAACATGAAAAACCAACACAAATACTGGTACTAGTAGCACATGGCAAACGTGAAATGGCAGGATAATATTATAAAAAATTCAGTTTAAGCTTAAAATACATCAAAATAAACTCCAAACTAGAACTAGAGCAAGATAAAGAAAATAATTTTACAGTTTTCTCCCTACCTTGCTGCATAGACATAAAAACAATAGATGTGTAGAGTGAGCATTGAGAGGACTTCTTGAACAAGACAGAGCTGAGCTGACATGCCAAAAATACCAACCCATGAGCTGTACCATATGACAGACGGCATGACATTTCGAAGAAGTGATAAATAACCTGACAGAGATTTTAAAATTGGAAAAATTTAACTTTCATTCACATTTAATTAGCTAGTATTTTTTAAAAAATATACAGCAATTTGAACTCTAAAAATAAGATAATTGCAATTATTTTAAAACTACTCTTTTATTCTTCAATCACTGTATTCTTTAGTTACCCAAAGCTATTCAAGCAAACTATTCATTAAAATCCTCTTCGATAATACATTTTTATAAAGTATAAACAATGAAGAAAAGAAATAAATTTTTTAAAATTCTGGATCTAAGCTCTCAAACCAAACCAAACACAACTATTTAGCTATTACTCTTACATTTGATTTAATCTCAGAAAACACGGGGGAAAAGATTTATATAAATGATAGAAAACTATTTTATTTTAACAAATCATAATTTTTTATTGTTGGCTTGAACCAACTTAAAGGCGACCTCTTTACTTATTTGACCAATGGCCAGACATCTGGCATAGAATATTTGCTTGATTTAAATAGATTCCAAGGATATTTTTTTTTTAATTCCAAAGGAAAGTTAAATTTTTTTACAAACTTGACTGCAACACAGAAGATAATTTTGTTAGCAAATTTCAAGCTGTTGAACAACAGGAAATTGAAAAATTTCACATAAAAAATTTAATATAAGGAAAAAAGATATTTCCTATGTTCCCTAAACTTAAACTGTATATAATTCCTCACCTGTCCACAAATAAATATGATAGATGAAAAAGTGGCCTAAAAATTTGGTGAGTTGAGAATTTAATTTGAGACCTGCTGGGGCCCCCATCAGCCATTGAACTAAGTTTGTCAGCTTGTGGGCCACATCCTAAAACAAAAACATGAAATTTGATAGAAAATAATTCCTGATTAGATTAGGGGTCTACCTATATTCTATATAACGGCACTGATATCAGCAGTTTCTGTAAAAAGTAAATTGAAAAGGTCCCAATATTGACATCACCGACATTTCATAATAAGTGAAATTTTGACCCAAAAAAATCTTTATTTTAGGTCATTCTTGTAAAAAAAAAAAATTAATAATTGTAAAAACTCGATTTTATTTACGTTTTTTTTCATGATATTTAATATTAGCATTGAGTTACTTTTAATTGAGAAAACATATAATCATGTAAAAATGTGTGCCATGTAAGGGGAGAGTGTTGATTTGATCTGCTTAGCTCTATAGATGTTAGTAAACAATTTTTCAGGATACAAAGTAAGAAGCATGTCATGTGCTATGATATTACATGTATTTAAATTTTCATATACTCGGAAATACTGTGTAAGTGATTTCGAGTATACCTAAATAGCTGTAATAGCAAAGATGCACTCAGAGTCGCAGATGTCTAAAACATTTTGTTTCATATGTAATAACAGTATGTACTGTGTGCACACTTGTTGTCATTACCAACCATTCATCCCTCAAACCCATTTAAACTCTATCACTATTGCTTTGTTCTCATTGTGTTAATCATAAGAGGTGGCCATGTGCAAAAGCAATTTAAATGTTGTTTAAATTAATTAATCGACAAAGTTGAAGGTTCAAAAGAAGTTCCTAGCTTTATTGGTACATTTTTATTGAGGACAGTTCCCTTTGTCATGAGTCATATGTAGGTAATGATAATTATGTGGACTGGAATTTATAAACACATCAAAAGCTTCATTTAAAGATAAATTTTACAGTTCATGCAAAGTTAAATGAGTTATTAATAAAGAATATTTAAAAAAAAAAATTTTTTTTATTGCATTGATCCTGAAAACAAAATCATTAAAACAAGAGTAAAAATGTGTGACGGAAGAGAGGAATTGAGGTCACAAAATGTGGGGGTAGAATGCTTTGGGGATTGAGACAAATTGAACCATACTTTAAAAATTAATAACTTTAAAACTACAAATCCTAAAAATATATTGTTGGACATTCATAAAATGTAACACACTTATAATACAAATCAAATGACGTTTTATGATTTGTTTCCTAATTTATGTTTGTCTTAATTATACCAGTAGCCTAACATAAAATATAAATAATTTTGAGTGATAAATTTAAGAATGACATTATCAAACATGACCGCTGGTTTATGTCGTCCTAACAAATCGGCACTCATATCAAGAAAAACAATCAGTAGACCCCTAGTTTAGATATCAGTTTACTGCATAATCCAATCAATTACAGCTAAAGTTGTTTTCTTGAACATGAAATTGTAGTTCAGCATTGAATGAAAATCTTTTTTAAATGTTACTTTTTGTTCAGGAAAAAAAAAATTATTGATAAAGGCTAAAAATTTTGTTTGATATTATAATATAATTACTCTGTGTACTTGCCGTATTCAGAGATGCAATTAGGAAAAAACTGTGAAAATTTTTTCTGTGGTGGGGTAGCAAACCTTATTTAATTTAATGATATAATTGCTACAGGTCTACTTACATCTGCCCAGTCAATGGTAAAAGTTCCAATGTCCACAGCAAGATCATTTTGAGTAATCCAGAAAATTACACCAATGCCTAGACATGTATTAAGAAGCTGATTACCACAATGGTTGTACAATCTGTTTGGGAGTAACAAAAAACAAAAAAATGATTTCACAAAATCTTTTTTTTTTTTTTTTTTGCCAGATTTAAATGATTTTTTTAAAATGACTACAAAAACACATTTAAAACCATTTAATGCTTAGAGAACATTATCTTATAAATAAACTGTTTTTAAATGTGATAGTAATAATCTTCAGGCAAAATGACATTGTTTCATTTAAAAGTATTAGAAATATTAAATACAACCAAGTTGTAAACTCACACAAATAAATTAAATTTGTCTTTCCTTTCCAAATTAAGTAATCTCCTAAAATGAGATGCTTGAGTTTGGATGTGATGGATAATGCTTGGAGCATGGACCAATTCAGCAACAGGTCCACAACATATAGAGTACCATTTTTTTCTGAAAATATTTGAGGTTTTCATAATTAAATTCATGTTTAAAATTTGATCAAATTAAAGCAGCCACCAGATATCAGTCTGGAAGTTACTTGAGTTAAGGCCAAAGTTGCAGTATTAAAGAAGTAAGAAAAAAGTTTTTTTTAAATTCAGGTAATTACATGTATGAATTAATCTACAGGTCAAATCAATGCATTCTGATTGGCTCCTTTTTAGTAATGATTCCCTTTAAGAATATAGTAGACAATGGTGGTAAAGATATGATATGTGGATTATTCAGTAAATGATGTTTAGATTTAAGATAAAGCTATTTGGAGAGTTTCACACACACAGTATAAAATATCTCATAATTCTTGTGCTTGTGTGGGATGTATTAAGTCTGTGTCTTTGAAAATGTAAATCTGAAAATATTTCCATTAGTGTATTTAAAAAATTCTTGGTGTAAATGGATTCTTCAATAAAATTTATTTAGAAACATACTCACCCAATACTGAAGAACCTGGCTAAATGGCAAATAAGTATCATTAAAATAAAAGGTAGTGGCAGCCAAAGTGCACAAATGAATTTTGATAAAGAATGCAAGAATCCAATTTTCTTTCCAACCAATGTTTTCAATCCACTTTTTTCTGTCATTCCAGCTTCTAAATTGATATTTCTGACTAGGAATGCAACCACATTTTCATTATCCTTGAGTTCTTTTATGTAAGATTTATCATGACATCCTTTTAACTTTGTTGTTCTAATTTCTGAATCAACTTTTCTGCCTGAGCCACCACTAAGTTTGGAATGCTTAACATCAGTTGTTCCATCATGACTAGCACCGCTGTTATAATTTGCTGAGATGGTGTGATGTAAAACATAAGATAACTGAAAATCTTTAGGTTCATAAAATATGCAAACAATGCGGTAGTCTTCAGCATGTGAAGCAGTAAAAGTCAGATGACAGCTGACAAAATCACCTGAGCCATGGTTATCATGATTTAAAGTGAGAAGAGGATCTGTGACACTGGTATCACTAATGGGTAATTCAGGGTTACTAATTTGCCAACAGCCAACGATTCTCAACTTGCTTTGTTTCACATCTTCATAAGAATGAATGATCCCACTTATGCATATTGTACGCCATTCAAAGTCGATGATTCCAACCAGGTATCCTGGTGTTGCAAATAGTAGCTCGTTAGGGACAAAAACATTCCAAAACTTCTTTTGCATCATTGTTTGTCTCATATTTTTTCCAATGCAAGTGCTTTATAGTTGACATAGGTCTGAAATGATAATTAGATAAATTAGATAACAATTTAATTATTTTTTATTTATATAGTTATTTTATTTATCTCTACATAAGACGTTATATATATATATATATATATATATTAGGGCTGTTATCGATTAAATTAAATTTAATCATTAACTTTTGAAAAATTACCGATTAATTAATCGATAATTTTGTTAAGCTAAAAATAAAGATGAAAGACGTCATTAAACTGAAAATTTCAAGGAAAGTAATAAAAACAGTCAATTGGTATTTACATTAAGTTATTTTTAAATCAGTTAGCACTGAAAACAAGTTAAATAGCGTATTAAAATGAGGCACTTGAATGAAAATTTCAAATTAATTTTATAAATATTAAAGTAATTCAGCTGTATAGAAATTGTTTGATGATTAGTAAAAACATAAAGATCATCTTTTTATCCCAAGTGGTTCGAAAGCTATGATTTTTTTCTAAGACCTCATAATCTCTTTTTTCACTATTTCGTTTTCCTTCATATTTTGTGCCCTTTTATTGCATTTTTACAAATGCCCATAACCTTAGTATTTAATTTAATTAAATTTAAACCACGTACTTTAGTTTAGGGGATATATTTTTTAAAAAGTACTTCAATATAATGTCAATGAATTTAAATTTTGTTATTGTTAAATAGTTAAAAACAATGCTTTTTTTTACATCATTGTCCTTATAAAACAGGTTATTTTAAAGTATACCCTTTCCGAATTCCCTTAACGGAGATGTTTGTACGTAAAAAAATAATGATAAAATAATAACAATTATTAATTAGTTATTTATAAAAAACATTTTTCTATTTGTAATCACTATTTTGCACGATACAACAACCTCCTTCTAGCTAACACAATTGGTCAACATAAAAAATCCAGAATATGGACTTGGCACAGCCCAGGCGGGGAACACAGTAACCAAATAGACTACATACTGGTCAAAAGACGATTTAAATCATGCATTAAAGCAGCTAATACTAGAAGCTTCCCTGGAGCGGATATCGGCAGCGACCATAACCTGGTGCTGATGACTTTCCATCTACACCTGAAAAGGATAGCAAAACAAAACAATACACGATTACTCTTCGACCTTGAAAAATTGAAAGATCCCGTAATCACGGAGGCGTTCAGGGCAAAAATTGGAGGGAAACTTGCTCCACTGACCACACTTTGTGAATCGGAAAAGGATTTGGACATAGATCTAATCACTGATACCTTCAATACCACAATAATTGAGACAGCAAAAGATACACTTGGCAAAAAACATGCCATAAAAAAACCATGGGTCTCCACTTATATCCTAGAGATGTGCGATGAAAGAAGAAAACTTAAAGAATACTGCAGAAGGAGCAATCAAATACAGAACAATCAACAAAAAGATCAGGAAAGAAATGAATAAAGCAAAAACAAACTGGATAGAACAACAATGCTCAGACATCGATGATAATCTACAGAAAAACAACTCAAAAAAGGCTTACAAGATTGTCAAAGATCTGACATCCACTAAGCAAGGTCGCATCTCAACAATTCAAGATAAATCTGAAAAATGTATTACAGAAGAACAAGAAATAATAAAAAGATGGACCGAATACTGTTCTGAGCTATACAATGAAGACTCAAAGGGCGACGAATCAGAGCTCAATTGCCCAACGTCATCTAACATGGACATGCATTACATTCTCCGTGATGAGGTGGAGCTTGCTGTGCAAAAGCTGAAAAAGGGGAAATCGGCTGGAGCAGACAACATCCCTGGTGAACTGATTCAGGCAGGAGGTGACCCAGTAATAAACATCCTAACTAGCATGTGCAACAAGATCTGGCAGACAGGAGAGTGGCCAACACCCTGGACTCAATCGCTGGTTATTACGCTCCCAAAGAAGGGTAATCTACAATTATGTCAAAACTACCGCACAATTAGCCTGATTAGTCACCCCAGCAAAGTCATGCTCATGGTAATACTAAACAGACTAAAACCATAAGCAGAGCAGATCATTGCAGAAGAACAAGCAGGCTTCACAGCAGGAAGGGGCACAACAGAGCAGATCTTCAACTTGCGAGTGCTCTGTGAAAAACATCTGCAACACCAGAGGGACCTCTTTCATGTCTTCATAGACTTCAAAAAGGCGTTTGACAGAGTGTGGAATGCAGCACTGTGGGCAACCATGCACAAGTACAATATTAACGCCAACCTCATTACTGTGATCAAGAACCTATACAACAGAGCATCCAGCGCAGTACTCTATAACAGCAAGCTGGGAGATTGGTTCAAGACCACTGTTGGTGTTAGACAAGGGTGTTTACTCTCCCCCATCCTCTTCAACCTCTTCCTAGAAAGAATTATGACTGATGTGCTCGAAGACCATGTCGGAACGGTCAGCATCGGAGGAAGGATCATAACTAACTTACGCTTCGCCGATGACATAGACGGCCTAGCTGGCAGCGAGGACGAACTAAAAGAATTCCTTGCAAAGCTAGAGAAGACGTCGAAGGCCTATGGCATGGAAATTAATGCAGAAAAGACCAAGGTCATGGCAAATGAGAATTTCACAAGTGAAATACGGATTAACGGTCAAAAACTCGAGGAGGTCCCTACCTTCAAATACCTAGAGGCTGTAATATCCGATGAAGGCTCAAAGCCAGAAATTCTTGCCAGAACGGCCCAAACAACTGCAGCACTAAGCAAACTGAAAAACATCTGGCAAAGCAAGAAGCTCTCCCTGAGATCAAAGATTCGACTAATGTGCTCTCTGGCGATGTCAGTCTTCCTCTATGGTTGTGAGGCTTGGACGCTCACCGCAGACCTTCAAAAAAGAATTAGTGCGCTTGAGATGAGATGTTTTCGAAAGGTATTAAACATCTCCTACACAGCGCACATCATGAACGAAGCGGTACGCGACAAAATAAGTGCTGTCATTGGCCCTTACGAGGATCTTCTCACCTCAATTAAAAAGAGGAAGCTACGATGGTACGGACACTTGTCAAGATCTGGAGGTCTCTCAAAGACGATATTGCAAGGCACAGTCCAGGGAAGAAGGAAAAGAGGCAGACCAAGGAAGAGTTGGGAGGACAACATCAAAGATAGGACCGGCCTTTCATTTAGCGATTCCCAGAAGGCAGCTCAGAACCGTGACACTTGGCAGGAGTTAGTGCTCAGCTCAAAATGGTGCCGCAACGACCCAGCGCCGGGTTAAGGGACAGTTCAAGTTCAATCACTATTTTATCGATTAAAATAATTTTAATGTATAAAATAATTTACTGATTAATCGAGAAATTCATTGGTAATTTCCGCAGCCCTAATATATA
>MUZC01001362.1:499147-538381 GCA_002072015.1 Radix auricularia
TTTTAGCATTATAGTTATAGCTTATAATATATATATATATATTATAAGCTATAACTATAATGCTAAAATGGTATTTAGTATTTAGGTAGAGAAATGAATTAAAAATTCAGTTTTATGTGAAAGTGGGCAAATCCCAATGCTTAACAAAATAGCCTGTCATTTGGACCTATAGTTTAATCAATAATTTGATTAGAATCATCAATTGAAAACATTCAAGGATATTTTAGTACCATATAATCAATCAATCAAAATATTATATAGTTTCACTAAACAACTTTGAACTGAAAAAGAAAGTAGGAGTTTGGAAGGTGAAATTTATGCTTGGCATAAACATTTTATTTGCCAACTCTATCTTAACTCAAAATATTATTAGATGCAATGTATATGTTACAGGCAATGTGTATAATCCAGACATTCTATGGAATGCCTAGGCATTGTATAGAATGCCGAGTTGCTGTCCTGTAAAGTATGTAATTGGCCTACCCCTGCAATTTTACCTGTCACTGATGTTGGCAGTGTGGTGCTTTTGTCATTGTTTGATGATGGCAAACAAAGCATGTGAGTGTTGAAAAATATTGAAAATATTGTAAAATTCTTCTCACAACCTCATTGTATATAAATTATAATCCGGCTGAGATGCCACAGATGTTCTCCCGTAACGTTTTCCCTTGGATTGCTGTCTGACTTTGTTAGAAGAGAATGTAGTGCTAGGACAGGAATCATGCAATGATTCTACAATGAGTTATCTAATGTAAGAACAAATGCTGCTACAAGATGTGTTTTTTTAAACCAAAACTAGTTACCAAAATTAGTTTACAATGTGCAAAAGGTTAAGACCACCATTAAGCAAGAGTGACAGGACTATTGGCTGTTCAAACACCATGATGTCATGATTGTGGAAAATAGGAGTAAGTTGATCATTCAGTTTTATGTCGCAGACTCCAGGATATTTGACGTACTTGAGAAGGTCCATTTTGCTACTGGTAATGGAGGATGGGACAGAATGTTGAAAGAACTTTCACCCAAATATAAGAATGTAATCCGTCATGCTATTGAACTGTATATTAAACTTTGAGAACCTTGACAGAAAAAACAAAAAGGCTTAAAAAATGCATTGTGGTCAAGTCAATATTTTGTATTTTTTCTGAATTCAACTCTTGGTCAATCTCATCGACTTTCAGTCCCATCCTGATGGGTAAACACACGTTTATAATGGTGTATCAAGATCATTTCACCAAGTTTGTGATTCTCAGGGCCCTGATGACAAAGAGACCAAAAAAAGTAACACACCAGCTTGTTGACATATTTATGTTGCTTTGTGCTCCAATGATTGCACCGTCCGATAACGGCAGGGAGTACTGGCCCACCTTGAAGATCGTTCATGGTAAGCTGTGCCACTAACAATGCTAGGGGTGCGTAGAAAGAGCTAACCATGGCATCAAAAATATGCTGTGTGCTTGGATGCAAGATGAAAAAACTGGCCACTGGAGTGAGGGGTTATGGTTCGTCCAACTCATGAAGAACAGAGTTTTTCATTCTGGGATTAAAAGATCACCATACGAAACTCTCTTGGGCTGCAGAGCTAAAGTAGGCCAAACAACATCGTCCCTACCTGATGATGATTTACAAGATGTGGAAACAAAAGGAAGACCTTGAAAAAATAATAAAGAGCGTACAAAACAACACAAGTGCAGGAAGACAAAGATGAAAGAATGCAAGAGACGGAGATTTCTGCAGAATACATGCATGAGAAAGCAATCCACGATGATGGAAACAAAAGCAGTGGTGAAGCTATGGTTATGGAAGAACCTTAGTTTTCTGAGGTTACTGAAGACCATTCTTCTTCCACTACCTGCTGTGTCTACTTAAAAGAAACCACCAGAGTTCATGCATGTTGAAAGTTTAAAGCGAAATGTTCATGACAGAAACTGTAAATACCATTTTATTTCTTCATTTTTTGCAATTTTTACAAAATTGTCATGTTACTAAATAAGCTAAAATTTAAGAATCTCCAACCCCCACCCCCAATTTCAAAATCACCACCTCGCCAAAAACCTGCACATTTGAGAATCTCAAACCCCATCCCCCTCTTTTTTGTACTTCACATTTTTGCTGGTTTTCAAAATCACAGCCTCACCAAGATCAGTACAACGTTACTCCCCCCCCCCGCCCCGGTCG
This sequence comes from Radix auricularia, assembly GCA_002072015.1. Taxonomy (NCBI): domain Eukaryota; kingdom Metazoa; phylum Mollusca; class Gastropoda; family Lymnaeidae; genus Radix; species Radix auricularia. Next base: position 501,326 of record MUZC01001362.1, read on the forward strand.
AGGTCCCAGGACTTGGGTGTTCTGAGAGCGTCAAAGCCAACAGGTGTAGGGCTAACAGCTTAAGTCAAAAACACAAAAAAATGCCATGGTCATAGAATAAACTATACTACCAATGTCACCGCCTTGCTAAAAACAAGGAAATTTGAGAAGGTTCATCCTTCTCCCCCACCCACCTCCATAAATTGTCAGGTTTGGTACTACTTTTTCCCTAGGTCACATGCCCTAGCGACAAAGATGGCGCCCGGAAATAACCCTATTGGGTAGGGAGCAAACAGTAACAATTAATGGATCTAAATCTGCACCAATAAAGGTTAACTCGGGCATTCCACAAGGAACTGTGCTAGGTCCCTTACTATTTTTAATTTATATAAATGATTTATTCAACAATATCTCAACAGCAACAAAAGTTAGGTTATTTGCCGATGATTGCATAAACATAATCTATAGAACAATTAATCAGAACAAGAAAGCAAAATTTTACAAAAAGACTTAGATGAATTAATAAAATGGGAAACTAACTGGAGTATGTCCTTCCATCCAGAAATGTGCCAGCTGCTAAGAGTAACAAAGGAAAAGAAACAAATAAATTCAAAATATTTCATTCATGGAAAAGAACTAACCAAAACTAATGATGTAAAATACTTAGGATTTAGGAGTTATAATAAATGAGAAACTATCATAGTTTAGAATCCCCATGTCAATGAAGTCATTCAATAAAAAATCTAACAAAACCTTAGGTTTTATAAAAAAAAAAACTTGTACAAATGTAATAAAAATATAAAACTAAAATGCTACCTCACCCTGGTGAGACCTATACTAGAATATGATATATGACATGCATCTTCTGTATGGGACCCATCCACCAAAGAAAATATTGATAAACTATAAGAAATTTTTAAAAAAGAGCTGCCGGCTAAAACCTATATCTCCGACCGGGGCGTCGCGTCTCTTCCCGTTGCTATGAAGGATAGTTGTTACCGTATATACTGAGTATAAACCGACCCGAGTATAAGCCGAGACCCCTAATTTTACCACAAAAAACTGGGAAAAAGTATTGACTTGAGTATAAGCCGAGGTTTGGAAATGCCAAATGCAGCAGCTACTGGTAAATTTCAAAAAGTAATAGATACCAATATAATTACATTAAAACACATATGGACTCTGAAAAGGAATGCCATACCAAAGCCTATAGCAATTTAATTCTCAAAATATACTGTACGCCCTAGTTATAGTTCTTAAAAGAGGTCAATATACAGTAAAAACTGTATGCAATGCACCCCACGAACTAGCTAATCTCTATTCTTCTTCCGGTCGTATTCAAGAACCTCACTCTATTAATTAATTCTCACAATGACTATCAAGAGTTATTTCCCTTATTACATACATTTTCTGGGGTCATTTTTTTCTTCACTCGAGTATAAGCCAAGGGGGTGCTTTTTCAGCACAAAAAATGTGCTGAAAAAGTCGGCTTATACTCGAGTATATACGGTATTTTAATTTTAGGGTTTGGGTTAGGTATAGCTTTAGAATTTTCGGAAAATTCACGGAGCTCGCACCATTTTTCCGGGCCGGTGACGTGCCATAGCAACAAGATGGCCGCCAATAAGGTCGGCCTGGTCGGAGATATAGGTTTTTACCGAGCTGCCAGATTCATTACTAGAGAATATTCAAAACTCACAGTCACAAGAGTAACACTCATGTGTTAGTGTTAGTAACACCATTGCCATTAGTCATTAGTATGAAAGTCTTAGTCACTCTTAGTCTTAGTAAAATCATTAAACCTTGAGCCTTGAAACACTAGAAGATAGAAGACCAAGAGTAAATTAGTAGGCCTAATTATAATTATACATAAAGTAATTAACTCCAATTTAGAAATACGACACAAAGTTCACAAAGATAACTTAAGTTATAAAAAAGTTAAAGTTGAAACGGTAAATTACCAAAATTACTAATTAAATAATAAATTAGTAATATTTGTGGGCTATTTGTGCCATGTGTAAGTGACAGTGAATATGAATAATCATTATCATTATTATTATTATTCATTATGTGATCAGTGATACTTGATACTTATTAGTAATTTTAAAAACGAAGTGATTATTCGGAGATTTTTACGTATAACGCCCGGCGTTATTCGTAAAAATCTCCGTATAACGCCAGACGTTATTCGGAGATTTTCCCATGATTCATAGCGTTTGACATCACTTTTTGCCAGTTTATTATAACATTCTTAAATATTTCATATTAATATGTGCTTCTGTGGTCCAATGGATAGTTTCTTATTGTTTTGGTTATAACAGTGGTCCGAGGTTCGGGTTTCGATTACGACACTTTATTTATTGATTTATTTTTAACTTTCCAATTTCATTTTCAATTACTTTCACGTTGGGTTTTTCTTTTATTTGTAATAGTTATATGCTAAAGCAGTTTTTGTTATGCACTTTAAAGTTGGAAACCCCGCGATTAAGCTTAGACTTTAACTAAGTTAGTAACTAAGAAGATTAAGTTTAAGTACTAGGACTAGTACTAGTAGTAGTAGTGAACGAACTTTCCCCACTTGTGATTGTGATGATGAAGATTGATTAAATTAATTTTAAAATCATTATTCTTGGAGTTTTTAAAAAAATACAATTTTATAACTTATAATATAAGCATTACTAATACTAACACTAACAGTGGTCTCTAACGACAATGACAATGAGTTCAATGACAATTCTGACAAGACAATCACAATGACAAACAATTTCTTCAAACGGCTAACGGTACCGGTAATGAAACTAAATTAATAATAAATAATAGTACAATTTATAACTTAAACCTTTAATATGTTAAAATATAAGCATTACTAACACTAACTAACTCTAACAGTGGTCACTAAAAATTACTTCTAACAACTAACGGTGATGAAACTAAATTAATAATTTTAATATTAATTTATTCAATCTTCATATTCGTCAATGTCAGTGAGCGTACTACAACTTCAATTATCCATAGTGACCATAGCCATTTAAATCTAGTAGGGGTGCCAACAGTTTTAACAAAAATCATTATTTTTTAATACCAAATAGAAAATTATTTTCAACCAGTCGCACATACTCCAGTTCCACACATTTGATAATATAATAATACAAATAGGATAATAGGCAGCGAGTTTCAAAATTATTTAAGTTACAACTGGTGGACTGGTGCTCAGATTATTTTTTTTTTCTAAATGGCTAAAATCTAAAATGCAGTAATTATCAGTAAAATACCACTTAAAAGATGTATACACATACTATAATACACATCTAAATATATCAACATTATCATAAATTATCATTAATTGAGTAGTTATTATTGGCTATTGGGGCTAAAACTAATGACAATGAAATCAATATTACTATTTTAACCATATCAGCCCAGTAATCAATTAGTAAAGCTAAGAATTATTTATTTGATTTTTTTAAAAAATCTATGACAGCTACAAATAATCCTAAATTATATTGATACTAAAGTACTGATTGTTTCTATAAATAGAAATCTCCGTATAACGCCAGACGTTATTCGGAGATTTTTACGAATAACGCCCGGCGTTATACGGAGAAATCTCCGAATAACGCCTCCCTTTTAAAAATACATAATACATGACACTACAGTTACACTCGTTACTCGTGTGCGTCAGACTGAGAGTTGCCACTGACACTCATTGACACTGACTCACGCTGTATTAGTACTATTACTATTGTTTTTTTGTTTATCGTAATTTTCGTTCACTGGAATCACTAATCACTGCATTCACATTGAAAATCTCTTTTCGCCAATTTGACTTTTTATTTTTACGGAATTTTTACCGGAAATAGTGGTAGCCAGGGTAACGGTGTAAATGGCGTACTATCAAATCCAACTTTATAGTTCAAAAGAACAGCTTAACTGAAAAAACTTATGTTTCGTTACAAACACAACTAAGTATGACATTTTTTAAAAAATAAATAGTAATTATTGGAAAAAATATAACTGTTTAGCCTAAGTTTTTACAAAATAGGAACTGCCATTTGGGTAAAATTTTAAATAAAGTTGATTAGTCGTAGTCTGACGTAGTTTGCAGCTACATTAATTACCGCCAGTGAGCCAGTGCATTCATTGATCATTAATCATTCATTAATGAAATGCATGCTGCATATTCATATACTATATCATATATACATTATATAAAAGAATAAATCATATAATAAATTATTAAATAAATTAATTATAATGAAATCATTATTGACATACCATAATTATGATTATGAAATTACCTATATAGTCTACTATAGTAAATAGTATGAGGCAACTTATTATTGATATAAATATAATGCATTCCATTGTATGTGAAATTTGTGAAAATATGCTGAAAATGGCATCAATAATGATGTAATTGTTAACTTGAAGTTAACTACTAAAAAAGGGGCAATCCTCCGAATCCCGGTCCCAAATTATTTTACGCTAAGAAGGGGAAGTAACCACATAGTACATGAAAGTATGCTATTTATTGATAAAAAATAGACAAGCGATACATATTATCTGATAACCATTCATTAAATACTAAATATTTTAATTGTCAAACAACATTAAATTATTTTACGCTAAGAAGGGGAAGTAACCACATAGTACATGAAAGTATGCTATTTATTGATAAAAAATAGACAAGCGATACATATTATCTGATAACCATTCATTAAATACTAAATATTTTAATTGTCAAACAACATTAAATAGCTGCCGAAAATATTATGCTTGTGACTGTTGTGCTACAGAAAAGCCAACAAGTAGCTTGCAAACAGAACTCAACTTGAACCACTCTGAACTCTGATGCCAGAGTTTACGTTTGGGTCATTTGGCTTGCATTCATAGTCCTTTGAAAGTTTGAGCTCAATTCCTGCTAGTTGCGCTGCAGGTAAACATTGGGGGTAATATTTATTGGAGCGGCTGGTCTACCTGCCATAATTCATTTTTATTTATGAAATTACCTTGAATTATGAACTGATTAACTAAATAGTAATCGATAACTCAGGTAAAATAATTTGGGACCGGGATTCGGAGGATTGCAAAAAAAGGCATTTCCATGTGAATGTGATAAGAGTAATAAGTATTAAGACACACAAAGTAATTTGGGACCAGGATTCTGACATTTCTGAGGATAGCCTGAAACATTAGTAATAGTAGTTACTTGAGTTGAGTTAGGCCTAAATACTACCAAATAGTATTAGCGACAGAGGCGTCACTAGGGTTGGTGTCACCCGGGGCGGTAGCTCCTGGTGTCACCCGTCAAGATTTAACCCATAGAACTCTTCAGCGTTTTCCAATGCCAAATAAGGGGAATATATAGAATTTTACTGTCTGGTGTCACCCCCTTGATGGTGTCACCCGGGGTGGCCCGCCCCCACCGCACCCCCCTAGTGACGCCACTGATTAGCGATACCAATAGGTTTAAAAGTTTTGATCAAGTCCAGATGATATTGAATTATTTTTAGTTTGAATAATTTCTCTTTTCAGTGTTAGAATATTATATTTATTATATTTATTTCAATTTTATGACCAATTAAAACCAATTTTGCATTTCGTAATTTGCTTTTAAAATGGTATTTAACAATTAGAAAACATTAGAGCTAGACTGGTTGAGTTGGCAATTCAATTTACCTATTTAAAATTAAATAAATATTTTCTCGTCCAAAAAATAGCTTTTTGACACAAAATTAGCAATGCAACCAAAACATACTCACAATGTGGCTATCTGAGGTTACTAAAAATAATATTCCCATTATCTATTTACCCATTGATCATTGATATCATTAGTTGCTAAGCTAGGATTAACTTATTTATTTAGCTTTCTCATTTGATACAAAGTAAGGCATTGTATTTTAAAACATTTAACACTGACATCTTTGCATGATAAATTGTAATACATTTAGTTTACATAGATAATAATGTTCAATAATTGGTTTATATTTTAAATTAGAATGAGTCGTCTCTATGATACCGTCGAGCCTTCTGTAATAGATGAGGATATGTTACAAAAGGCAGTAGAGGAACAAGGGCCTAAAGATGAAGCAGGAAAAATTGCCAAGAAAGAAGGCATCAACTTTGGAGATGTTCTTTCACTCAGACTTGATTTCAAAAGTAACTCATAGAATTAACTCATTCTTGGAAGAAATTTCCAATTATTGGCTAATGCCATATTAATTCATTTCAGTTACCTCAAGTTAATGAAATTTTCATACATTTATTTTTTCTCTCTTAAAACTTGGTTTAATTGCAAAAAACCCTTCTAAAATGTCTTGAACCTGTAATTTTTTAATGTTATAAGATTGAAATATGCGTAAAGATTAAGTTTTAAAAAACAGAAAATTATTAAAATAATTAATAAAAGTTGAAAGACTGATCCTTGAAAATAGAAACTTACAAATAAAATAAGTTTTTATTCCTGTACCTCGATATAAATATATGGAATTTAATTAACTATTATGTAATTGTTCTGATTCATAATAAGTATAAACTGCAGCACATTATTTGAATGTTTACTTTTGTTCCCTCTTTAGATGTTCTAAAGATTGACAATCTTTGGGAATTTACATCACTGACAAAGTTGCAGCTGGATAATAACATAATAGAGAAAATTGAAGGATTGGATTTTCTAGTCAATTTGGTCTGGTTGGGTAAGTTGTAATTTTTCAATTTATAACAAAACTAGAAACAATACTTGCATTTCACTGCATATGTGTGCTTGCCTGCATGAATGCTTGTGAAATGACCTTCACTTTGAGTGTTTATACAGAATGCTTATATTTTTGTGTTTTATCTCTATTAATTTGAAGCAGTAAAAGAGCCTACACGTAAAAATTAAAATGCAAACTACTGTGACATCACGTGCTAGATGGTCAGACAGAGGCAGAAGAGAGCCACTGGTTCTATTTTCTGTGCTGGCAAGGCCCCTGTGGCATTGTGCTAGCTACACAATCCCTTGCCTGTTAGTGGTGGCTAAATGAAACTTGTGAATGCTACTTCACTTGCCCCATAGGCCATTATGGTTTGAAAGAGGTTATTATTAAACTATTCTGGATAAATTTGTGGTGAAGTGCAATGTTCCCTCTAAGGTTCATTTGTCCTGTGTTCAAAGTTGCGCAGTATTCATTTTGTTTGCAACATATTGATCAAAATTTGCTGCGCTGTATTCTAAACTGCTACGCAGCACCGGTCAGACATCTGCGCAGCTGTACAGCTTAAAAGGAACATTGGCAAAAGGGTAATTGTAAAAGAGAGCCACTTTTGGGTTATGTTATTTCTGGCTGATATTTTTAATTTTTCCTATTTTTTTCCTGTTCTCTTTGTTTTATCCAACACTATCTCTGTTCCTTTAGGTCTACCCTTGCATCGTTTGCCTGTGAAAATTAATGCCCTTAATACTTTTCCAGTTCTGTTGTGTTTCTTTACAAAAGGTGTGTCCCATCATTTCCACCTCCTTGCTAGGATTTTCTGTCCACACATCTCCAATAGCTTAATATTTTATGCTTAACATAAAATGTTTCAATACCAATGTTTCTGGTATCTTATTTTGTTAGTCTTTGTTTCAATCTTTGAAATCTGGAAAATCACATCTCTTCCACACTGGAGACATAAAATCTTAATTAGTTTTGTTAGAGATTTTGTATGATTTCCAGACTGGTTATAGGTGGCCAAGTGCAAATGTTTGTTCAGTTAAATTTACAAGATGTTTTATCTCTTTATCTGTCCTCCAAGCACCATGATCACACTTCCAAGGAACCCCTCCATTGATTCTTTGATTTTCCATTGCTTTCTTGTTTGTGACTATTCTTTGGCCATACACCACCCACTTTTATTTTGTTTTATTATTAGTCCCAGTGTTTTCCATTTTCATTTAAAGCTGGGATATTCTTATGTCTTGAAATCATCAAATTACATTTATTAAAAATTTTGTGTTAAGGTCCGGTAGATCATTAAAAACCTTTGAAACATCAGCTTCTTTGGTATCAACTTGGGAGTACCTAAAATGATTAAAAGCATTTTTTGTTAACTTTCAAAAATATGTTTGTTATTTTTGTAGGGATCAGCCTGAAGTTGTCAAGTTTATATGTTGAATGGAAGTGGTTTATAAATTCTGGTCTTAAATTTTTTTTCTTATAGATGCACATATTTTATATACATATATATATGTTAGGGCTGTTATCGATTGATTTTAATTTAATCAGTAATTTTTACTGCAGCTAAAAATAAAGAAGTATGACGTCATTAGTCTGGAATAATAAGAAAATTATACTTTTGTTAGGAGATATATATAAAAATAAGTAGTTCAAAATAATGTCAATGAATTTAAATATTGATAATGTTAATTAAGTAGAACTAATGTCTAAATTTTTTATATCATTTTATTATAAAACAGCTTATTTTAAAGTTTACACTTTAAAAATCTTTTTTTTTAATGGAGAAGTTTGTACGTAAAAAAACTAAAAACTATTAATAATCGTTAATAGTTAATTATTTATTAATAAATTGAAAATTTTTTAGAAACATTTTCTTTTATTTTAATTGCTATTTTATCTATCAAAATAATTTTAACCGATAATTTTTTTACAGATTAATCAAGAAATGAATGATTAATTTCCGCAGCCCTAATATGTATACTTACTTAACATAAATAGCATACATTTATAGTAGGCAAATGCATTTTATTGATTTTATTTTTTCTTTTGATTTAAAAAAAATTCAACAACAGTGAACTAAATGTATTTCAACAGGCTTTTTAGATAAGAAAATTAAAAAACATTTACAACTTGAAAAAAAAATGAGTAACAGTATATTTTAACACTCTGATTTGTATATTTCCCAGATTTATCATTTAACAATATTGAGGTTATAGAAGGCCTGAATAAATTAACCAAGCTTCAAGATCTTACACTCTACAACAATCATATCAGTAAAATAGAAAATCTTGATGCACAACTGGAATTGCAGGTTTTCTCTATTGGGAACAATGAAATTAAAGATATTAAAGATGTCAGTAATAGTTACTTTTAAATAGTATGATTAAGCCTAAAAATGCCTATTAACTTTTAATTGTATGCTATTATTTGTTAATAAAATGATAACCTCATCAAAAATAAAATAGAATATCTATCATGCACAAAATAAATAACTAAGCACGTTTTTTCTACTTTAATAAAAATTCTAGCCCTTAACTTAAGTTTTAAAAAAAAAACCTGGATTAAATATTCATACCTTTAACAGATCTTATACCTACGGCGCTTTCCAAAATTGAAAACATTAAATATCAACAATAATCCTGTGTGTCAAGAAGAAAACTTCCGACTCTATGTTGCAGCATTTCTACCCAACCTTGAGTTTTTAGATTATCGTTTGCTTGATCAACAGACTGTAAGTGTTAGAAAATATTTTTATACGATTTGATAAATTTATAACCAAATGATTTTAACTTGTTTTAAAATCACCCCAGATAACATAGTCTATGAGACTCCATTGGACCAAAACTTCATTGTACCCCCAGCGCTGTTTTTAACAAATTTATTTTCTAAATCAAGCCCTATTACTATTTGATTATGATAATTTTTTAAACATTATTTTAGATAGGGAGTTTGTATAAATTATTTATATGAGTGTGTATTTTCATGGGCGTAGCTAGAAATTTTTCCAGGGGGGGGGGTCATGTTTTTTTAATTTAAGGGACTGTCAAAATATGACATCACGCACCCATGGGGAGGGGAGTCCCCAAGTTTGTGACAATGTGTGATGTGGGGGAGGGGAAGTTTAAGAACTGTGATGTCACGCCAAAACATGCTAGTCTAAGACAAAGTTACATTTAAATATTCGATTTCTTACTATTTATTTTATTATGTTTTGCACAGATTACCGCTTGTTACGATATAAGAGTGTAGCCTCACACTAAATACATGCTAAAACAACAATGAAGTGTTTTGAAACATGCTCATTTTCAAATAGACAATACCACCTTAAGGTGGGGTGTCACAGCTTTTTTGACTTCATATTGTGTGGGGGGTGAACAATTTAAATAATGTGATTGCGATACAAAACATAATAGTAACAATTAAATCAATTAAAGTGTTTTCCCAGTAAGTAATCAGCTAAAAAAACTAAATCAAAATGTTTGTTTGCTATGTGAAACTACATGGACACATAAATATTAATGCTGGCATATTTTAAATAAAAATGTGAAAGAAATTGTATTTACAACAATCAGTAATGTAATCAGTTATAATTGCAGATTAATTCTTTTTTATGTTTGAAAAGTGTACACTGTCTTCAATGTAATTAACTTGCAGGGAATTTAGTTCAGTTTTATTGTAACTAATTTACAATATTTTTCTCAAATGTGAGGGGGGTGGGGGGGAATCATACGCCTACGCCCATATGCATTTTATAAGGTTGAACTTTAAATTGTATACATTAGACTGGGTATGAAGCTAAGAAAAATAATTAGTGGTGGGAAACTGCTATCATTATCAGGTTTGGTCAAATGGATTTTGAAGTTAGTTTATAGCTTATTCACCCCCCAAAAGATGAAAAAAAGTTATAATCTTTGTTATTTAATGTTTTGATAATTGTCAGTTTTAAATTTTGGACTATAATAGCTTCTTCAGACTTAAATATTAAACATTTTTTGCATCAACTTTTTACTCCTATATTATTTTCAAATTTCAAATGACAACAAATCATGTATTCAGAAAACAGTTGCTTATGAAAAGTATCAGAATCAAGTTGAGGAGCAAATTGACAAGGACAATAAGGCCAAGCTAGTTGCCGAGGGAAGAGAAAAATTAGATCAAGAAATTCATCGTCAAAAGGTAATATGAAAAATGCTTGTCATGTTTATATGAGTGTGTGTGTATATATTAGGGCTGATAACGATTAATTAATAATTAATTTCAATTTAAGTCTAAAATAAAAATTTATGGTGTCATAAGTAACACTTGTTAAACGTTCTTGTTGAAAATCTTAACAACCCTGGGAATGCTTCCTTTCTGTGTCACCTTTTAACCAACTATGACAAAAGACAAGTGTGTTGACACTAATTGGTTCATGTGATGAGCGGGTCTAATTGACAAAATAACCAGTGAAGCTGAACAATCATTCACATGGAACCTGAGGTAACTGGTATGCACAAAACGGTCTTGGCAAAAAATGACATTTTCGGATATCAGTGTTCATTAATTTTCCAAAATTGTAGAGGGTTAATAGATTCAGGAACGTTCATCTCCTTTAGCTTAATACTCTTTGATTAGTAGTCGAAGTGTTAAAACCATGGTAGGCAAACTTTATCCACATTTTGAACATCCCTGTCAGTCAATAGTTTATAACTAAAATATTAATGTAATTGTCCGGAAATTTATTATTAATCAGACACTATTTTTTGTTCTTTTAATCAACAAACTAACCCTTAATTTCCACAGACCTAATATATATTTATTTATTTACCCACTTTTTAACATTGTAAAATTTCCTCCCACCCTTTAAATTTTTTTATTTTTTATTAAATATAAAAAAGCTTAATTTAAAAAAAAAAAAAGATTCTTAATTCTGTAACAAAATAATGAGTCTCTCCAGTTGGTGTAAAAATGTGTTACATTGATTAAGTCCTTTTTAAAAAACAGTTTTTTCAATATTAATTAAATTAGTTTACATTCCAAATACAAGTAATAACAAATAGCTAATCTAACCCTTTTTGCTGGGAGCTAAATGTATTGTCAAACATTTCTATGAAGTGGTAATTATATTTAACTAAATGTATTTTATTTTGTCAACTAAGTAATTTTCAAATGATTTTTAAGTACTTGATGTGCCTCTGATGAATTAAATGGAAAGTTTTTATTCATTATTTTTCCCTTAGTTCTTAATTTATGATGACTTATCTACAGCTTCTTGGATGCCAACCGTTAAGTGCTAAACATTTTAGAAACCTAAAAAATATTTACTCAATTCAATTTGAAACCCTGATGAAAAAGGATTTTGCTAAAAATTTAACCCATAAAATAAATTGTAACTTGAGAGTCCTTTATGACAGAACTTTTAGGGAGAGAATAAATATCATTTTTTATTTTTAAAAATTAAAATTAATTGTTTAGTGGTTCTTACAAATGTGGCCATTAATTAATAAATTGTCCATCCAGCTATACAATAACTGATCATGATTACTATTACTATGCATGACCTTAAAATGAATACAGTATCAATAACTGAATATAAACAGAAAAATTTCCTGAATATGAGCAACAGATCTAATAATATTATTGAAATGTCTATTTTTCACATTTTATAATAATTTCAGGAAGCTTATGTTGAATATCTGGACACAGATAAACTGTTTGTAGATATGTATGCTGATGACCCAGAGGGAAACAAATTAAATGAGATTCCAGGAGTTGATGAGATGTTGGTTTCATATCCTTTATGACATATTTGCAGTTTTGAAATGGAACGAAAATTCAATAAATAATTGGAAGCTCACAGAGAAATTTAAGCAATTTTTTTGCAAAATACCTAGTTTTTTTTCATAATCATAAGCTACAAAAAAAAAACAACTCAAATTGATATACATTTTTAAAATATGTTTTGCATATTATTTATTTTAAAGTTCAATTAACGTTTTTTGGTTGGTAATCCTAATAACACAGCTTATTCTACATCTTATTTAATATGAGATGAGCAGAGTATTCTTTAAAAAAATGCAAAACAACAATTACTTGTAATAATTTTTTGTGTCGTAAAATAGTTTCCTTAAATACACTTCACCTACAAAGAAAGGTTGGTTGCTGTATGCAAAGAACTATTTAGTTTTGGCCTCTTAGAACATGATAAAAGGAAAGCAGAAGTTGATATGTTTTGGGAGTGTGTGAATGAAGCCAAACTGGAAAATAAACAAGAGGGCATGAAAGCCATAGAAGAGTTTAACACAGAGAAGAAAAGGGTGAGTGAAAAATTCTCTAACTTTATTTCAACTTTACTTCTCAGGATACAATTTTCCCAACTTAAAGTCATTAGGGCAAATAAGAACATTTTTTAAATATTATCATTAAATAATGTATTTTCATTGGATACAGGTAGATTATTGAATGAAAAGTGTAGTGTTTTCTCTTTGGTGGAGGGGATTTAAAAAATTAAAAAGCCTCTGAGACTAACAGTAAAAGAAGTTTTAGTTTAATTTCCTAAATTTGATGTACAGTGCATTCAAATATTAATAAGAAACGCTGCTCTTTAAAATCTCTAAATATTTTTTGATGCTATGTATCTTTAGATTTTTTCTGAGCTTCAGCAATTAACTGATCCAAAGTTAATGGAAATAAAAGTGTCGGAGTTTAATAATTTAATCAATGAGCTGTGGGACAAGCTCATGGGATTAGAGCTGCAGCTAGTTGACCAGCTGGAGGTAGCCATTTCTCTACTTTCATTTATTCCATTTGTCTCTTTCCTCATTATAAAATAAAAACTGGTAAAATTGATGTTTTTTTTCTTGGTTCCAATTTAATTATTTACCTGTCATTTAATTTCACCGCTACAATTTGTAATTGCTTTAGAAAATAAAATAAAATTTATTTTTACAAATAAGCAGTTTTATCCCCACTTTTTAAGATTGATAAAAAATGCTACTACATTCAAAGAGATTTGTTCTTCACTAAAAACAGGAAGTTATAAAAGATTTTGATCGCAACATGCAAGACCTGGTGAGTGGTTTCTTGGAAAATGTTCAAGCCTATCTAACTCAGGCCAGAGAATTGGAGAACCAGCACAATGAAAAAATGATTGAGAGTGCCACAATAGCTCTTGAAAAAGCTGCAAAAAATGAACTTGAAGAAGAAGTTTCAGAGGATCTCAGAATGGTGAGAACACTAAGCAGTCTATATTCTTATTTATTTTCATGACAAAGCTCTTATACCAGGGGTTGAAAAAAATTTTTTTTCTGAAATAGCCATAAACACCACATATTTTAAAAAGTAATTCTTTGAGAGCCATATATTATGTTAAAAACTAAAAAATAAAAGCCAAGTAAATGTATGCATTTTCTGTAATTTCAATAGCATTGTTATGCTGTTTTTTATATGCAATTAATATGTAGATCAAAGGAGTCTTTAAAAAATTAAAATGTATAATCGAACAATTGTCTGAGAGCCATCAATAGAGCCACACATCTGGCTCACAATCTATGGTTTCCCAACCCCTGGTCTGTACCATGAAGCCTGTGTCTCTAAGTCACTATTATTCTTTTCACCAAAATTACTCAGTCAAATATAAGGGTAAACATACAATGGCTTGATAAGCTAAGAGGTTTTCAAACAAATTTTTTAAAAAATCAACCACCAAAATATTTTAAAAACTTAATTTAATAATATATCTATCTTTATAAATAATTCTAACATTTTGGACAACTATTTAATGGAGGTGATTTTTCTGGAAGCTTCTTGTGGACAAGGACACAGTGTTGAATGCTGTGACTTCATCACATGATGTCCATCTTTTGAAAATAGACAACAAGGAAGATGACATTGTCACTAGAATTAATGGATGGCTCAAAAACATGATTACCAACATTCATAACGAGGAAGAAATCAAGCGCAACCGCACGCGTGTGACAGAAATAAATCATTATATTGACCACCTGCGAGAAGAGGTGGAAACGCTGGATATGGCAGTAGGTAAGTAACTTGCTGTGATTGATGGGTCTTCAAAATATGACACATCCTTTTAATTATGCATCAGGTATTTTGAAATCTTTCCATACCTTTGAGCCTTAATATTAAAATTGTGAGACATCTTTTGGAAGTAGATATCTTATACAGTCATTGTACATTAAATCTAGTAAGATTTTCTTGTATAATCTAAAATTGTGTTGCAGTACTTTAGTCTCAGTCAAATTGAAGTTCAATGCAAAGAGAAAAATGTGTGTACGTTCAATGTTTTAAGACTGTTTTCTTTGGTGTTACTCAGACTCAAGTATTTACCTTCAAGTTAGATAAAAGTTTGGGACAGAGTAAGTTTTAAAAGAAAAACTTCATAGCATATGCCAGTTTAATACTCATTTGTTTAGTGTCTTGAATCAAAAATATGATTAAGTATACATAAAATATTTTTCTACTAAAGCTGCTACACAAGAACTTGTAAGTTGGAATCTTTTAACCTAAGTTTACAATTTGAAATGCGTTTGTAAATATCATTTAATTTCTATTTTGTTTTATCAAGTTCTTTTTAATTTCATGAAAGTTCTATTTTATGTGTCTACTATTCATATTTGCAACCTTTAAAAAATACCTAGTTAGGTTTTTATAAATTAGAATTGGTTTGAATTTAAGTTAATTCATACATCCACAAATGAATTGAAGTTTAGCACTAATGAAAACTTTGATGTCTTTGAACAATAATTTAATTCACTTCTTAAGTGCTCTTTCAAAACTCATGTTTACACCAAAAAAAATGCTGATAGATCCTGTTCAGACACTGATAAAATTAACTGTAAAAATTAGACTTTAGTAAAGCTTTAAAGCAGAGCCCCTATTAAACTGAGTGGAAATTTTTATTTAGATTTAGACGCCATTGGTTTTTATTAGAATTTTTTTGTGAATATTAATTTGTTTTTTAAAATTTGTCTAAAACATTTTAAAAATGTATTAATTGTTTATAGCATGTAATTTAGCATTTGATTCACATTACTTTGTGATTGTGTGGCACAGAACTTTTGAACTTCCAATGTTATTTCTATTTGACTGAAATAACATTGCAGCACTTAAAAGAGTCCATTTGTGGAAACACTAATGCATTAGAGTAGTCTCCCATTAATGCAACAACTAAAAGTGAATATGAAGTCAACCCATTTATTCTCTTAAATGAGATAAGATATAAGTGTAAGACACTAACTTAGAATAGCACCAAAATGATATAAAGCTTATTTTTTTATTGTTAATACTTAGATGTTTCTCATTGTTAGGAAACTGAAATGACATTTGTTCTTATAATAAACATAATAATTAATTGATAGTTCTAATACATTCTATTCATCTTGGAAACCTTAGGGAGCTAAGTCCAAAATGAACTTCAAAGGAGGAAGTTTCATAAGAAATTCAACAACGGCTGTTCAGATCAAGAAAACTGATGTGTCACAAGTCATTTTGGAGCATGAGGAGTATGAAGAGCCTAAATAGGAGTAGTCTCACCAAAACAGAAAGCTCCTCATCAAGATTGAATACATGAGACTTCTCTTTACATTCCCTTAAATTTCCTTGTTAAGTTTTAAACTAATGAAATTAAAGCCGACAAGAACTTTTGGTGTTTTGTGAAATGCAGAACGGCACACATAAAATTACAGGCTTCTTCTCTAACAGACTCAAGTGTGCTCACATGAAATTTTTCATCAAGTTAAAAAATTATAAAGGACACCTGGCCAGTAAAAATAGACTTTGATATATTTCTGCAAGATAAGTTAACAAAAATGTGAATGAATTTTTAGCTCATACTAGTGGTACTACCCAAAATTTACATTTGAAATTATTTGAATAATTGTTATGACTGTGCCTTACGAAATCACAAATGACTTTTCATGGGTGACAAAAAAAACATTGTCTAAATTTTATAAATTTGTATCTTTGCTAAATCTTAAATTTAAAAAATGTGAAATTGTGAAATTTGCAAATGAATTTCTGGTAAAAATAAATGTATAAATAGTTGTATAGGTACACTAAACAATAAGTAATCTGGATGACTTCAAACTCTTACTCAGTATGTTCTTAAATTTTTATTTCTCATACTTAGCAAAGTTATATTTAAAATTAAATGAATGCCTTGAATCATTCATTCCCTTATTCCCGTTCCTTATGTTGACTAAGTAAACACTTATCTTTGCTGGCATAAAACTAGAAATATGTATGGATAAAAGAAAATTCATGGTAAAATGAGGAGATATATTTCTTAATATTGCAGCTTCTTGAACTGATATTTCTTCAAATATTTTTGTAGTTAACAGAATGTTTTAAAAGTTTTAATTATGGTTAACATTGTAATTAAATTATGCTAAAATATTTTTCATTGACATTTTGAAACATAAATGTTCAATAGTTATCTTAGGATTATTTCATGAATAATTTTTCATTTCTATTCCAGTATGTACACTTATGACGTACAAGGTTTGTTTTAATGAATCAAATGTTACAATGCAGTTATGAGCAAATAAATTGACTTTTTTAAAAACAGTATTATCTTGTCTCTAAGTTTATAAGCTTCCTTTATGTATTTGAAGTTATCTTTTTGACTTTGACCCTTGACCATTCAATAAATATGTGACAACAGAGCTTTTTAACAATATAAGATTCATTTGCAATAATGAATGATTACTGGTATATGGATCTTATTCTCATACAGATCTATATCTATATGAAAAATTTATATCTAAGGTCAATCTATTACTTCAACTTAAATAAATCAAATTAAATACATTATATACTTTTTATAAAAATAACACAAAGTTTAGAGCTAGGTTAATTTTATTTCATATATAAACATTTATTTGCGTTAGACAGGACGAATTGAAGCTTTCTGTTTGATTGTGGAACCCTCACTGCACCAGTGAATAAACAAAGCAGAAGCTGCAAGCCGTGATTGGAGTTCATATTGTTCTATATTATGATACCATTCCACGGTTCCCCAATGATTTGTCTGAAATAGTAACATTTGTAAGCAGTTGATACTAATATTTTGTAAGTGAAACAATAAAATTAAAAAATTGGAAAATAAGATGCATTTGAAATTGTTGGTGTTCATTTTAATCAGTCATTTTAAACCCAGCACATTTAAATGATAGAATCATTCCCTAGTGCTAATTACAAATACTATGTGGCTGTTAGCAATACTTACAGCTAAAAATAAAAGAGAGAGGAAATTAAAGACCAGCACAAATACTGACCTGAAAAAATTGCTCAAGCCTTGCCAGCTCCACGGCTCTCTCCACACTGATGTGCTTGTCAACTAGAGCCATGACTATGAGTAATGACTTGATGCTATCAACAGCATAGTGATAACCTGATCAACAAGGCAGATACTTTGTCACTAGCAGATCTTCTGACACATACACAATTACGCTATTATAAGTCATTATTTTTTTAAAATCTCTATAGTTGGATATTATTGTGAGTAAATATAAAATTAAATCGGAGTCAATTATACCGGGGGCCATTAAAAAAATTATAAATAATATAAATAGCTTTATTACAAAAATGATGGCGTAAATTAATTTTAAAAATTTACTTTTTAAGTTTAATTTATAGTTCATAGTAACTTTCTTCTGCTTCCAAATCTTAATGGCCCACAATCAATGTATAGATTCTAGCTCCTATTGGGTTCCCACTTTTTTTCATTAAAAAAAAATCAAAACTGTTTGAATACTATTTCAAGACTAGAAGAGGAAAATTCAAGACTGAAAACAAAAAAGTCGCAGCATTTAATTTTAATATATAAATTAATTATTTAATTATTTAAAATTTTGATAACTGATCACAACATGTAATTTAAATCAAAAATTTTTAATTAGCAACAGCAATGCAACATTTTTACTAGCCATAAAGTCAAGAATGATTTGACTCAAATTAATATTACAATAACTGCAAACAAATACTAACAAAATAAGTCAATTTAAACAATGCAATGCATGTCATATGCATATCAACACCAATGTAATCTTTGCAGCACCATCATCACTTTTACTTTTCATAAAAATAGTTATTTGGCGTGAGTATCTTTAATCTTAACAACATGTGGGATATGTGTGCTGATCTTCTCATTGCTCAAAAAATAGATTAATGTCATAGATTTATTACAAACTGTACAATATTCACAGTGCACAAATTGTCCCTTGAAAGCCACTGCTTGAAATCTAGATGGTCTAGCCAGGCATATTAAAAGTTGAGGATAAAGTGACATAATGCAGTCAGCAGCAGAAGGAATAATGGTCTTAATTAAGGTGGTTAATCGATCCTCAGGTCAGGACCAATTAAACGTTACTGAAATTGTTTCGTATTAGCTTATTTCCCAGTTTATGGTTACGAGTATCATGAATCATAAAAGACTAACATGTGAGCGATGGTGACATCAAATCTCTTTCTTAATATTCTAGGTCATCATTGTTGTTAGTCGCATTTGGATAAGGAATGATTTTTTTGTGAATTCTTTTAGCTGCTGCGGGCTAACAGATTATACACCTCTTTGATGTGAACAACAATCAAGGCCACAAGGTGTTACGATGCACAAAGACGTTACAAGGTGTTACTATATGACAAGAGTTATCTGATTGATGTAGGACAGTGGTGGCAAACCTTTTTGGGGCCGCATGCTCAAAATTCAACCAAAAAGACACTTATTTATAGCAAAGTGCCATCACTCCAATGTAACCCAAAATGAGGGTTTGGCTAAGCTGGTTTGATTAAGAAAGTAATATTTAAGTAGCGTCAGTAGCGTGCCGGATCTTACAGCTCTGCGTGCCAACTGTGGCAGGCATGCCATAGGTTTGCCATCTCTGATGTAGGAAATTAGAGTTCGATGTTGTAGTGACAGATTTCTTGCTAGGGACATGCAAGTCAAATGCATCTGATTTAAAATTACCATGTTTTCTAAAAATTTATTTGGTAATCACCAGTTTTAATTAATTTGAATTATCTGTTGTTGTTTTATCCACCAAGTGCACATGATTAACACAGGAGAGGTAAACACGATGTCAACAGCGGACGAGGTGCAGTTAAAAGTGTTACATTTTCTTGTGGGTTTTAAAAACTAATAAATACACCTCCCCTCCACTATTCTGCGGTTTAATTGGTTCCTATTTAACATTTTAACCTAATTAGTCTTCAAAAAACAAACTTTTTTTTACAACCTTTGTTAATTATTAATATGCCGTTTTATTACATACAAATTAAAATCTTAAATTCTTCTTTGAGAAGATTTTTTTTCTCTATTCACTGAAATGACGGCCACTGCAAACACATGCGATGGTGATGTCACAAAAGCATTGATGTCACCATCGGATGAGGCGAGAAGAAAATTTGACTTTAGTTTTAATGCACGCACAGACAATTATAAACTGGTAATTACTATTATAAGTAATCATAACAAGACCACAGAAGCATAATCAAAGCCATTTACTTTGGTATTTAAAAGAATTAAAATTTTCAGCATATTTTTAACTTTTCCCCAAATTTTTCTCGACTTTCATGACTGGTAAAATTATTTTAAGAATTCACACCCTTTTCACGTTTTACCGAGTGTGAACCTTATATATGTTAATTTTAGAAAGCAGCCCACCAAATTAATTCACCAAAAAATAACTCTTTTCCAACAACCACATGAAATTGTTCAATATAGAAATAAATTAATAAAATAAATGATTGTTCTGTGTTTCATTATTTTGTATTCTGATGTGTATATCTTTCTAAATTAACTCTTAAAGCCTGATAAGATTTTCAATAATCTTCCGCCTCATTCCCAAAAGGATTTCCTGTATTGTGATCAACTGGTTATGAAATTTTTAAAATTGTGTAAAATTCATTTATATTATTATTGTCCTAATGACTTCATTTTTTAGGCTAAGTATAGTTATTTTATGCATCCAAAACACTGTTTGAGTTAAATACTATATTTACCTGTAGTTTAGTTCTATAATTCTTTTTATATTAAAAGCACCATAAGGTTTTTGGAAAACTTCCGCCTCAGTCCCGTAAGGATTTCCCGTATTACGATCAACCGGTTATGAAATTAAAAAATTTGCGTAAAATCCATTTATAATACTATTGTCATACTGACTTCATTTTTAAGGCTAAGAATGGCTATTTTACGCATCCAAAAGACCGTACTGAGTTTGAAACAATATTTACCTGTAGTTTAGTACTATTATTTTAGTAATAAAGTATAACAAAAACGTATCTGCGAAAAAAAAAACGTTAAAACTACCGAAAAACATCGCGAATCGAGCGAAAACACTACTGCCGGCATCGGCCGCCATTGCCGGAAGTCAAATATATCGCTTTTCAAGCATTGAAGAGTTTTTACTTTCCGAGATCTCATTTCTAACGAGATTTGTATCTAGGGACGCATTACGACGCTTTAGGGATAGCGGGAAGGGACGCATTACGACGCTTTGCGACTTTAAGAGTTAAAGAATGTGAAAATTGCTTCTTCAAAAAAAAAAACAACCTTAAAACTACCAAAAAACTTTGCAAATCGAGCGATAACACTAGCGGAGGCTATGGTCGCCATTGCCAGAAGTCAAATACATCATTTTTCAAGCATTGAAGAGTTTTTACTTTCCGAGATCTCATTTCCAACAAAAATGATAACTAGGGACGCTTTAGGGATAGCGGGCAGGGACGCATTACAGCGCTTTGCGACTTTAAGAGTTAGTAGGTTTCAATTGAAATATATTTATTTTGAAAACTTCCATCATTTTAGACAGGTAGTACACCAGTATATATGTATTACTATGTCATTTAAGGAACTTACCAAAAAGTGCCCAGTCACTGTAAGAAAGTAAATGTCTGCGAATGATAACTTTAGATTCTTGGCTGATGATTGGTGGAGAAATACTGGTTGTTGGAGTGATCTGTAGGCCATATCTGGAGAAATTATCATATTCCATTTAAAAGTTTAGACAATTGCATGCCTAACAATTTAGAAATATATTAACCAAATCTGAAATAACTATGTGAAGATTCAGCAACCAATTATGTGTTGCTGAAAGGTAGCTTCAATGGTTTAGACCTTGTCATACTTCTGGCTGAAATAAGGAGCATTATGAATCGTAGGATAAAGTTAAACAGTGTTTTGTTTTGTGGGAATAATATTAAAAGTGATGATTTATTCAAACACTAAAATCTAAATCTCTTCGGGCCTAAATAACAGTGCTTACCTTTTTGCAGCCCATTCTAATATTTACCTTTTTGCAGCCCATTCTAATATTTACCTGTTTGCAGACATTCTAATATTTACATACTTGCAGTCTATTCTAATATTTACCTGTTTGCTGCCCATTCTAATATTGGATCCCACTTTTCCCTTTCCAGTTCAGCCAGTTCTGGCGGTTCTGTTACTCTGTAACTGTTAAAAATTAAATTCAAATTTTTTTATTGCAAGTATTGTAGTAGTGTTTAGCAACTATACTCAGTACATTGTCAAGCAAATAAAGTCTTTAGAAATAGTTTATTGAAGCAATGCATCATTTGTAGGGCTGTTAATTATTCGTTTAAATTTAATCATTAATTTTTTAAAAATGAACAATTAATTAATCATTAAATTCGATTAAAGCCAAAAATTAAAATTATGATGTCATAAGTAACTCTTATTAAATGTTCTTGTTGAAAATCTAAGTAACACTGGAATGTCTCCATTATGTGTCATCTTTTTAATCAGTGAAGTTAAATAGTGTTAAGAATTACCAAAGTATTTGAAAAAAAAAAATCTTATTTTCTTTAGTTAAACAGTTGAGATTTTAAAAAAAATTATACTTAAAGTAAGAAAATGTGTGTATATCTACCAAATAGTATCAGTCTCCAAAAAATGAATAATGCTCTCTGAGAGTTGCTCTCGAGTTTTATGCATTGGGTTTTCGAGCGCTGTGTTACAAAGCACTGTCTGAAATGTGTGTTGGGTAAAGCAATCAAACAGCATTGTGATGGGCAAGAAGAAGAAAGTTATTTTGAGAAAATATAAAACAAAAAATGGTTGGTTATCCTTGAAACTGTCTTAGTTCATGTAATACTTTTATTGTTGGAAGATTCCCATATTCATAATTAGTTTCATTAGGTACAGCAATACTTAAATGTACCACAGGTTTAAATGAAAATAAGAGATAACCGAGGACAATTATAGAAATAGTAGTAGCTCTCACCAAATGCATAGTATTTCTGTTAACTATAGATTCTTGAGAATTCCATTCAGTAGCTACAGCCAATGCTAAAGGTTCACTTGGTACTTTGAAGACATTACCTAATGGTGTCCGCAATTTTCTTTTATCAAGATTTATTTCGTACCAGCCTTGAAATGAAATTTAAAGCAAAAGAATACATATCATAAAATGAATAGTATTGACAAATTTGTATTAATTTTTAGCTAAACAATTGAACTGGAGCAGGCTATTTCAGTGCCATTATCATCAAGTTTAAAAGTTAGACTTATTGTTTTACTGTTAATTTCCTACATTTTCTATGGACATATTTATTTATGCAAATCATCAGACAACTCAATGTAAAAGGGTTTGAACATTTAAGAACATTTCACAAAAGGTAGTTTAAATATGTTATTTAATTAATGTTAAAGCTAAAATTTAACTGCTTCACATCTATTCTTTTATTCTTTCTTTCTTAACGTACTTGGTAAATGTTGGAAAATCTCAAGACTCATCTAAAATACAGCTCAGAGTTTTGTCTATTACTCTTTGAGGTTGCAATTATTTGTCATTCAAATAACATGCAAATGCAACAGTGATTAGTGTTCAAGGAGAAGTTCACAATCAAATATGAGCTTTCAAATAAATATTTTTAAATTGTTTTTTTTTGGACTAATTTGCATAATGCAATACACAACATACAGTCAAAATCTTCAAAAAATTTTACCATCAGCTGTTGCAATAGACGCATTTTTATAAAATTTCTTCAATTCTGAAAGCATAAAAAAACATTATTTTAAAATTTAAGAATATAGAAAAATAAATTAAAACTTAATTGATAAATTGTATTAGTAATGGTGGATGCCTTTTCTTTGCCTCAAAACTTAATAAGGTAGAGCAATACCCTAGTTCACTGCATGCCTCTACCCAGCCACACCTTGCTAACAACCACTTCACTCCTATGACCCCACCCACCAACACCAGCTTAAAACCATCCACTCCTAAAAATTTAGAATGATAATTTCCTTTTAAAACCCACAGGTGGTCAAGTTAACTGAATTTTTTCATGGTTATAGTTTATTTACTTATCTCTCCCACTTCTTATTTGCCAATCTATAGCCAATAGGTGGGTAACGGGGCACCTGTTGTGAAGAATAATAATAATTCTCAAAGGCCATTTTCCGCTATGGTGTCAATAGTTCTGCCACACAAAGCAACAAATGAAAGATCTCAAATGATCATGCTTTAGTTAGCAATTTTGCTTTAATTGGTTCCAAATAGTTAACTATTCAAAGTTGGGATGGGAATGCTCCATCAGCGTACAATTATGTATTAGTATTTTTTTTTAGTTAAAAATTAAAGTTAAGGTTGTTTATCATTTGGGAAAACAAGTTAGCTGACCAAACTGGGGGTGCCGTGGCAATAAATCAGAAGTTTTGAGTTCTCTCTTCTTAGAAATATTATTTCCTGTTGTCTCAATCTCCCTACATCAACCAGTGCTCTTATGCTTTTCATTTAATTAAACAAAAATTAGGAGAGGGGCTTGTTAGGGGACCCTTCCCCAAAAATAATAATTATTTATTAAAAAGACTGGAGAGGAGCCTTAAAGGGTCATAGTAAAGAGGTATCATTAAATATTGTTGATTACAGTTATATTTGGAATGCGCACTTAATGTGATTGATACAAATAGCTAGAAAATTTCAATGCCCATTCTTTTGTGCATTGCCTCTAAGTGACTAAAAACTCAGTAGAGTATTTATTCATTTTTTGGTGAACTTTTGCTACATAGAAGGTGAATTTACAGCCCAATAAAAGATGTATGCTGGATTGTTTGCCATTGTTATGATTGTTTAAGAAGTAATATTTTGGATGAATGTATTGCCTAATACTAATTTATTTGGAGAATTAGTTTTGAAAGTAGTGAAAAATGTTTATCCTGCCCATTTTTGTTATTCAGAAGCATGAAAAATTATAATAAATTTTAATTTCAGTTTCAATGAATTTGTTGATCCTGCAGTTTCTACATGTATTATAATTTCATGGCGAAGTTTAATTTTCTTGTGAGAACTTAAATTATTTATTTATTAAATGCATTATTATGTGTTGAATTTATACAAAATAAATGCTTTTTACATTACATGGCCCATATTTTTTTCTGGGTATCGTTGGTTAGCTAGCTTAAACATTAAATAGTCTGAAATGTCTTCCATGCCCCTTATTTTCATTTTAGCATTTCCCCACTTGTTAGGCTACCATTTTACTTTGGCACATGACAAAGATGGAGGCTAGAAAAGACTGTATATATTATAGTGTTTGGCTGCGGCTATACGGACCCGGGTACGTATAGCCTGTGATTGCTATTTGGACCCGGGCAGGTTCCATTACATTAAAATTGTATTCTTACCCAGCGCAGGTCATAGTGTAGTACTAGTAAGGATGGTAATTAAAATTTTGTTGTTAATGTCATTGTTGTTGGCCTATTTTAAAAGTAATTTTTCGCTCAGGGAGGAAACAAGAAAAAATTGAAGAAAGGAGTAATTATCCCTAACCCTAAAACCTATCACTAAACCTTACCCACACCCTAGAACCTATCACTAAACCTACCCTTAAAACGGCTGGTTAACATTGTTGTGGCCAAGATTGCTGCGCAAGATTGTGACATCACTTCGACGCTATGGTTGCTATAAAGACTCATAGAAGTTACATTTTGGTTTTTCTACGTTTAACTCCCCTTGCCATTTTATTTTACTCGATTACCTCTGATCGCCATAAGTTTTATCTGTTGGTCTTCATACATGTCACTTGTGAAAGTAGAGAACAAAAGGTGTGAGTATGGGGAGGGCCCCTCTCCCAATTTTTATTTTTAATAAAATATTAATGAAAAGGAATGGGGGTGGGGTTGAACCTGGTATCTCTAATTCAACAATAGATTGGGCTGAAGTGAAGAATCTCGGCCGTGATGTCATGACGCTACCGGTTGCTGGAAACAGAGTTCTATAAATTCTAAAGGGATTTTTTTTTTGAAATGGAAGGTTTTAGGGTTTGGGTTAGGTATAGCCTATAGCTATAGAATTTTCGTAAAATTGAAGGTTTTAGGGTTTGGGTTAGGTGTAGGCAGTATAGCTATAGAATTTTAATTTTAGTTTTTTAAGGATGCACAATAACAACAAAGATTGCCCCCGGTAATGACCGTTACGTCACGTTCGAAATTCTACATGTTTAACATAGATCGCTCTACTCTAACCATGCGACGAAAAATTATATGAAATTCGGGCTAATTATAGTTGTACGGATCCAAGATGGTGGCCGCATTGAGGACGGTAATATTGCTAGGTCTGAAACTGTATACACCGCCCAATTTAAGAGAAATCAGTTAAGTTTTAACATTTTTATGAGTGAATGTTTCCAAAATGGAAGGTTATAAAGAATTTAGGGTTAAGGTTAGGTTAAGTTGTAGTGCTTCAGAAGTTTGCATATAAACAAAGATGGCGGCCGGATCCGCTAAACGATAATTTACCGAAATTTGTTCTCTTTAAATTTTAATTTGGCTAAAACCTATATCTCCGACCGGAGCGTCGCGTCTCTTCTCTGAAGGTGAAGGATAGTTGTTATTTTAATTTTAGGGTTTGGGTTAGGTATAGCTTTAGAATTTTCGGAAAATTGACAGGGCTCGCACTATTTTTACGGGCCGGTGATGTGCATTAACAACAAGATGGCCGCCGATAAGGTCGGCCCGGTCGGAGATATAGGTTTTTACCTTTAATTTTAAACTTATTTATTATTAAGTTTAAGACTAAGAAAACCCTTGGTAAAAACCTATAACTCCGACCGGGCCGATCTTATCGGCGGCCATCTTGTTGCTATCACACGTCACTGCCGGAAAAGTAGTGCGAGCCCGGTGAATTTAGAGGGGTAGGGGAATCAGGGATTCTAAAATTGAGCAGTTTTTTTTAGCTACCGGCAAATTAAAAAAAAAAAATTCACGGGGCTCTCACTACTTTTTCGGCGGTGACGTGCCATAGCAACAAGATGGCCAAAGGATTGGGGGACATTCTAATAATTTAAGGGGTAATTTTTTAGCGTTTTTCATAAAAGCAAAATAGTTGTAAAAATTTAAGAAAACAATGGGTACTCACCGATCAAGCATCTGAATCACAACAAATTAGATGAATACTGCCACAATAAAATTATACCGCTATACCTAACCCAAACCCTAAAATCTTCAATTTTCCGAAATTCTAACGCTATGGTCAATGGTCCTATGGCCAACCTAACCCAAACCCTAAAATCTTCCGAAATTCTAAAGCTATACCTAACCTAAACCCTAAAATCTTCCGAAATTCTAAAGCTATACCTAACCCAAACCCTAAAATCTTCCGAAATTCTAAAGCTATACCTAACCCAAATCCTAAAATCTTCAATTTTCCGCTGAAAAAAATGTCTACCTACTGATTGAATCGCACCCAGACGGCGTGGCAGGGTATTTAGCAGCACTCACGTCACTTCTAAATGAGCACAAGAAATAGTTCTTAGATTATACTCATTTACACTTAAGAAAAATGAACAGGAGAGCCCCCCTCCCTCTCCTTCATCCACAACGTTATTAATGTACATATAAATTCTAATTAAATATTTAATTAGTCCAAAAATATTAAATTAAAATCTCTCCCCTCATCCCCCTCCTCTTTTTGTTTCAATTTATTTACCGAAAGCGCGCTGCGCGCATTAATACAAATGCAATTATAAAAATAGACTTATTTATTATTTACGTTTTACCGCAAGGGGAGGTAAGATTCAAGGGAAGCAACTATCCTTTCATAGCAACCGGAAGAACCGCGACGCTCCGGTCGGAGTTAAAGGTTTTAGCCAAACCCTTTGCCTTTACTTTACTTTAATATTATCGCTTACTACGCCTAGTGACTAGTGGGTCCAAATATCAATAACAGGCCAGACGGACTCGGGTCCAAATAGCCACTTTGTTAGTATTTAGTTTTAGTATTTAGGCTTGTCTCCTGTAATTGCCTATTACCAAATTTACAAATTGTAGACTTCTACTAAAAAGTCTAAAAAGTAACTAAATAATAATATGTTGTAGGTATAATAACAGTATGTATATATTTCGCGACAAAAATACTGTCAGTCAAAATAAACGTATAACCTCTTGGGTTAAAAGATGCATGTCTACAATGAAAATTATAAACAAAACTCTTTAATCCGTTTGCTGTGACTGAATTAGTCCACAACTTTGAATTCACAGTGACTAAAAATTTGTTTACTAAGGTCGTCGCCATGTTTATTTCTACTTTTAAATATCATTTAATTAAGTAAAAAGTAGAGCTCTTAAATATCATATTGTGAATATTACAATATGAATCTACAAAACAATATATATTTTATTTAAAATGTTAGGCTAAATGAACTAATAAATTTGGAAAATGTATGTTAAAAATAATCTAATTTTGTATTTTTAATTTGGGGAAATTTCTTGATATTTATTTTTTTTTAAATCATATACCATAAATGGTGACGGTGTCACGAAATAAAGGTTACCCTTTTATTAAGTCTTCACAGGGATTTAATTTTTGGCATTAACTTTAAAAAAAAACCAACAGAATCTCCTGGGAGACTTCGAGTTTAAAATTTAATCACCCCTTAATTATGTTAAATTACATATTGTGGCTCTATTAAGGTCTTATAATAATTATTGTATTTGTGATGAATACATTTATGTGTGATTGTATAGATAATAGCATAGGACGCAATACTATTCTGAATGTAAGGAGCGTCTGTAACAGATAAGTGACTGAAAAAAGAGGAAAATCAATGGCGTAACAAGATGAGAGAGATGGTGTGTTTGTCCCAGGTGACACGTTGTTACGGGTGTCTAATCTAACTGCTCAGCGTTATTGAAAAATAAGTAACAACTTATAGAATACAATATATTATTACTATTACATTTTATAAGAATAAATGTGACAAGAGTGACTCCAATAACTATCGTGGAATCTCTCTCCTCTGTATAGTTGGAAAGGCCTTCGCCCGCGTTGCATTAACACGCCTGCAGACTCTAGCATCGCGTGTGCTCCCAGAATCACAGTGTGGCTTTCGAGCCGGAAGATCAACCAAAGACATAATGTCTCTGCGCCAGCTGAAGGAGATGCAGGGAGCAACATATGCCTCTAAACATCGCATTCGTTGACTTAACTCAATCTTTTGATCTTGTCAGCAGAAGCGGCCTTTTCCATATCTTAGTAAAAACAGGCTGCCCTACACATCTGCTGACCGTCATCAACCAATTGCACGATAACATGTAGGGAACTGTGTGCGAAAACGGTTTCACCTTAGAGGCTTTCACAGTAAGTAGTGGAGTAAAGCAAGGCAGCGTATTGACACTTACTCTACTCGCAATATTCTTCTCCATCTTACTCCAGTATGCCTTCAAGAACAACAGCGAGGGAATATACATACATGATACATACCAGAGATGAAAGGAGATTATTCAACATTGCCCAACTTAGAGCCAATACCATAATAAGGGAGATTTTGCTGCGCGAGCTCTTATTTGCTGACGATGCCGCCTTAATATTTCACATAGCAGATGGATTTCATAACCTTGTATTCAGCTTCTTGGCTGCCTGCATAGAGTTTGGTCTGACTATTAGCATAAAGAAAACCAACATTACGGCACAGGATGCTGCCTCCCTAAACACTATATCCATGACCCCCCTCCCTCCTGTCACAAACTGTCACATTTTCTTACACCCCCCCCCCTTGGAGCGTGACGTACTTTATGGACGGCCATAAAATATGTCGCCAGGATAAAATTGAAGTTAAAGAGTTAAAGAGACACTATACCGAACAACCAGCATGTAGGTCTCGGTATAATACCTCCCTCCTGAAGGACCAAGCAAAAAAGGAGGAATTCAAACTCTCACTGTCAAATAGGTTCCAAGCCCTACGCCAACTACTTGAAGACGAGTCCACTGAAGGAAAGTGGCAAAGCGTGAAGAAAACTGTCCAGGCAACATGCCAAGAAATACTAGGAAAGAAGAAACAGGCACATAAAGAATGGATAACAGCAGGTACACTGAATAAAGTAGAACAAAGGAAAAGAAAGAAAACAGAAATAAACAACAGCCGCACACGAGCCCAGAAATACAAATCCCAGAAAGAGTATTCAGAAGCAAATAAAGAAGTTAAGAAAAGCATCAAAAGAGACAAGAAAGAATTTGTGGACAAACTTGCTAAAGAAGCAGAAGACGCAGCTTACCAGGGGAACATGAGAGAACTGTTTGATACAATTAAGATGCTATCTGGGAAATTTAGCAAGATTGAGAGACCGGTGAAGGATTAAATGGGAAACAACATTGCAAGTGATGCGCAACAGAGAGGTAGATGGAAGGAGTATTTTGAAGAGCTCTTAAACAGACCAGAACCAAGGAATCCACCAGATATCCAACCAGCTGATAATGACCTACAAATTGACTGTAATAGTCCCACAAAAGAAGAGATTAGCAGGGCCATTAAACAACTCAGAAATGGAAAGGCTGCAGGACCNGACTTGGAAACCAGTGTGGAAATGCTACACCCTTTGTTTATGAAGATATGGGAAGAGGAACAAGTGCCTTCTGATTGGAAAGAGGGATACCTTATCAAGATCCCAAAGAAGGGAGATTTAAGCTCCTGCTCAAACTACAGAGGGATTACCCTACTGTCCATCCCAGGAAAAGTTTTCAACCGTGTATTGCTTAACAGGATGAAAAACGCGGTAGACCCTCTACTGCGGGACCAACAAGCTGGTTTTCGCACCAACAGATCCTGCACTGACCAAATAGCGACACTGCGTATCATTCTAGAGCAGTCATTAGAGTGGAACTCACCCCTCTATATCAACTTTGTTGACTACGAAAAAGCCTTCGACAGTGTGGACAGGCAAACCATGTGGAGATTGCTAAGGCACTATGGGGTGCCACAGAAGATTACGGATATAATCAGAAACATGTATGAAGGGATAAACTGCCGAGTTGTCCATGGCCAGCAGGTGACAGATGCTTTCCAGGTGAAGACTGGTGTGAGACAAGGTTGCTTGCTGTCACCCTTTCTGTTTCTATTAGCCATTGACTGGGTGATGAAAACATCTACACAGCAGAAAAAGAATGGCATCCAATGGACCTTGTGGGATCAACTTGATGATCTAGACTTTGCAGATGACCTTGCTCTTCTTGCACATACCCAACAACAGATGCAAGAGAAAACAAACATTGTCGCAGCCACTTCTGCTAGCATAGGTCTCAACATACACAAAGGGAAGAGTAAAATCCTCAAGGTTAATGCCACCAGTACATCACCCATCATGCTTGAAGGAGAAACCCTTGAGGAGGTGGAGAGTTTTTTTTACCTTGGCAGCATGGTGGATAAACAAGGTGGTACAGATGCCGACGTCAAAATAAGGATCGGAAAAGCAAGAGCAGCCTTCCAGCAACTCAAGAATGTTTGGGTCGCCAACAACTTAGGCAGCAGGTTAAAAGTAAGGATTTTAACGTTATGGTGAAACCAGTGCTGCTATATGGAGCTGAGACATGGAGAACAACGGCTGTAAACCTGACCAGAATCCAGACCTTCATTAACAATTGTCTAAGAAGGATTCTCAGAATTCACTGGCCGGACAAAATCAGCAACCAGGAACTGTGGCAGCGGACTAAACAGAAGCCCATTGAGGAAGAGATTCTTCAAAAGCGGTGGAGGTGGATCGGTCATACACTAAGGAAACCTGCTTCTAATACAACAAGGCAAGTCCTGAAATGGAACCCACAGGGTAAACGGAAAAGAGACCGCCCAAGAAACACCTGGCGCCGAGAATTGGAGACAGACATCAAGAGGATTGGCCATGAATGGAAGATCCTGGAGAAAAGAGCCCTGGATAGAGATGCCTGGAGAGCTCTTGTAGGTGGCCTATGTCCTAAGAGGAAGTGCAGACGCCGGCGATGATCGGTAGATGTCCCTCATGGACGAGAAGGATCAACATAAAATATGTCACGCTTCAAAGGGGGGAGGGGTGTAAGAAAATGTGACAGTTTGTGACCGGGAGGAATGGGGGTCCAGCCATGTGTGATGTCACAAATTTATTATAAAAATTATTAATATTATTATAATTTATTTTTTAAGTCAAATTTAAATAGCTAATTTTTTTTTTCAAAAATTGTGAAACATTTGAATTAGTTTGTGAGTGTGTTTTTCATAAATTTGATTTGGATGCAGCAGGACTGATATAGAATGATCGGCAATGGTTTGCCAAACATGTTCGCACCAGCCAATATTTCACTAAATATCAGGACATAAAATAAAAAGTACGAATATCATATTTCAACGTTTTACCTTCAAAATTCCTTCTTCCTCCAATCCCAATCAACCAAACAACTGATTAACTTTGAGCTTCAGAAAAAGTAGATGCAGATTTTCATAAATTTATTTCTTGTTTGCGGCACAAACTCTAAAATTTGATGACATTATGCAAAGATCAATCTGGAGTTTTCAAAGTACAACAATGTGATCTTTATTGTCCATCTTTGCAGACCAGCTTACTTGATCGAAATAGCAAAGTATGCCACTAATATATTGCCTCACAAAAAATGTTGAAGAAACATGCAGGACAACACAGAGCTCGGGTTCAGGAGAATGTGCACACCCAAACTGTTTCAGAATCAACTCCTGCATGAGATAAAACGCATACGCCCTTTAAGAATCGCTTCAAGAAGGCAAAGATGACCCATGGTAATTATTGCCAGAAGATTAATGCATATACAGAGGCTGTTTAGGGGCTAGATGAGGACGAGTTGATCTGTCTGCAATTATCTATACAGGAGACGATGATTGTGAAAATTTGATGCCAGGCGTAACTATGGATGATCACTTCTCTTCACCATGGTAAGATTATGCCCAGTAAATTTTATTGAATTAAAAATAATTCGCAGGACCATAATAAACAGATTAAATAAAGTCCTCCTGAGATTGACACAATTTTGTAGACTTATTCCACCCCTCCATCAAGTTCAGTTTTCAAATTTCTGTAAATTTATGTAAATTTCTCCAGAAAAACTACCTCCTAACTTCGACCTACTTCAAACGTACAGACAGCCACTGGTATATACTATACCCTTCTTCTCATCCCAAAAACCTGTAAGGACTCCATTCCTTTTTCTCAACTTCTTCGCCTCCGTAGACTGTTGTCAATCTCAGGAGGACTTTTCGGAAAAGGCGTTGGTAATGATGTACAAAGGTCATATCCTGAAGCTACACTTCAATATGCGCTTCAGCAAGTCAATAGCTTCACTCGTGCTGACGCCTTTGTACCACGCATCAGCGATACCAATGAGAGGAGCAATTTGGTTCTTACATAATATCCGCACAACATCAAAGCCAAAGAAATCTTCCTGAAGAACCTAACAATTCTCCTTGTGGACCCTGAGACTAACAACATATTTTCCGCCACACCCCTAAATATATTTAGGAGGAACAAAAACCTGCGCGATCTTTTGGTTTGCACTCGCCTCCCCACTTCACCCAACCATCTGGGTACTTTACCATGCGGCCAACTTAAGTGTAAGACATGTCTTTTTGTTGTACAGACTGACCAGATAGTCTTCACTAAGGGGATATTTAAGATTAGTGATGGCTTTATTTGCACCATTCTGTGTAAGCGCTGCCCTTTAAAATACATAGGTGAGACGGGGAGGTTATTTTCGTGCCGCATCGCTGAGCACATTCGGGAGATTACACAAGACAAACAGTATCCTGTCTCCCGATCCTTAAATGGACGCGACCATATGGGCGTCACAGACCTGGCAGTCATTGTCTCTTGCACAAACACACTCGGGAGGGTCAGTCTGGAGAATAGACTTATACAAGAGAATGAGAATCTTGCACCACATGGGATGCATGTTGTGTTTGCTTTGACCACCTAGTCGTTTTGCCCCACCCACTTTCTTCTTTCCTATATAGGCTCGCACTGCTCTCCTCCTGCTTTACTATCATTGACTCTTTGAATTTCACCGCAGCGACGTTTTTATTTGTTATATTCGTTTTATTTGTGTATTGATTGTTCGCTGAGGAAAGCTCTTTGTCGAAACGTTTGTTGTTTTGTTTCGTCCTGTCAGACTGACTAACCCTTACCATGTTTACGTCTTTTCCATTTTCTTTTAATTAGGGTTGTGCATCACATTTCAGCTCCGGCAAATCTGGAATCCAGCAGGATTTCATTTCATAAATCCGGATGTCCGTTAGAGCAGCGGCGTAGCGTGGGTATATGCCACCCGGGGCGAAACCCGACTTTGCGCCCCCTCCCAAAAATGTAAAAGCTATTTTAATTATTTTAAAAAAAGATTTAATAAATGTGACTGGATCTATACATTTTTTATGTTTGATCTAAACAGAAAAGCTTTCATTTCTTGATTAAAATTGAAGTTTTCTATTTGACTAAACATTAAATGTATCAATTTTGTCATCCATGCGCTGTTCAATAGCAAAAATAGCAATAAATTAGTCAATCTTGGGGTATTCATCATTGATCTTAATTTAATTTTTCATTAACTGAATTTTAAAGAAGCTGCTATAACACTTTGCATTACTTAAAAAAGTTGTAAGCAATGTTCGAATAAATTATAATATTTTAGGCAGGGTAACTTCAGCCTAAATATCTTAATAAACTTGAATAAATTAAGTGGTATTTCTATTTTAACTCGTGACAAGACTGCGGAATAACGTTCAAGTGAACTAAATAGAGAGTTTGTTTCAGTTGCATGGGGCGAGATTTCACATTGATACTTTATGTTTTTGCGTCTCACTAGACCTCATGCATCATGTAGTATATCCAGCCATGAAGAAGGAGTAACACACATTGGGCGCCTGTAATAAATTATTTTAATATTATCATTATGTATTTAACATCATTTCAGATACGTCGTTTGCAGATTTGCTTTTACTTCAATAAAATCCTTTAAACGTCTATTTTTTATTGTTAATATTTACTAATAGACGACGAGTGCATAGGCCTACTCCACGAAATCGCTCATAGATTAGTTAAGACTTAGTGAAAGATAAAATTGTCAAAATGAAGTAATTTTGAGGATACAACTGTGATGCGTGAAAAAGTTGGAATTCTGTTGAGAGCTACATAGAACTCTCCGTCTTGAAGACCGGTTTTGTTATGTAGAGGCATTTTCTTTTGGTGAATGTTTGTCCCTGTACCTTATTGTCATTGCAAAGGCTAATCTATGAGAGAATTGTCACCGCATAGAGTTAAAAAGTAAATTTGAATCTGATGCAGTGAATGAAGCATTGTCTACATGATATACATGTGACGCTGTGGCCATGTTCGCAAAAAAAAAGGTGAAAAGAACAGGCACAAATAGCAAAGCTAAGAAACCAGATCAACGCAAACGAACCACAGAGCTCATACCTGGAGACGAACGATGGGAAGGCAAGGGTAGGAAGGGTTTACTTAATCCTAATGTGAAATATATAAAAAGCTATCGATTACCTTTGAACAATTTTTGATACCTTGTTTCTGAAAGAGGATCTTACGGTGAACTGTAACT
The DNA here is from genome assembly GCA_002072015.1 of Radix auricularia. NCBI lineage: Eukaryota > Metazoa > Mollusca > Gastropoda > Lymnaeidae > Radix > Radix auricularia. The sequence goes on from MUZC01001362.1 coordinate 536,832, forward strand.
CCTAAAATTGCCAGAATCTCAGTTTCAGTTGACCCTATTTTTAAAACCATTTTTCAAACGATGTTATCGGAGTGTTAGATCGTAGTTTTCAGGCAAATGCTCTTGTTCCAGGATATTGCTTTTATTTGCAACAGTATTGTCCAATCGCTGACTTCAAAAGGCCACATTCAATTTTCCCAAGATATAATAATTTAAAACATCCTAACAAGAACATCTTTCCATTTAGTTTGGTTTACTTTTACAACAACATGTCATTGTTATTTACTAATAGTCTATTTTCAATTCCGATTTCTGATTTCTTTTAATAAGAAAAAACAACAACAACGAAAACGTTGATTATGTTGAACACATGTTCATGAATGGTTACTTTTAGATTTATTTTTTAAATGTGTGCCAAATTTTAATCCCATTAGATAAGCAATGATGTTCATTATTTTTGTTTGTGCCATGAAACAAAAGATATTAAATTTAAGTTTAAGATAATGATGCGTTGGAAGAATAAACTATTTAATAAGTACGCCATCAATGTTTTTACCCCAGTAGTTTATTTAAATCAAAATAATACTTGTATCATTTATATGTTCCAGCATATTAGTGTCATGTTTGTACACTGCTTCAGACCCGGGCCGGTCTTAGCATTTGCGCGGCTTAGTATGCGAAACGGATTGCGCGGGGTCCAGTTTAGGTAGGGATGAGGAATACATTAGGATATTAAGTGAAAATGGAAAAAAAGGTTGGGCCTATGAAAGAACGAAGCGCATTGCCCTGCTTCAGACCCTATGTTTTTCAGCTTTGTAGCATTAGTATCAAAAGACTAATAAGGGAGAATTGGCAAGGCAGCCGCAACAATGGCTAAACTAAATAAGCGGGTCTGGCAAAACACCAAGCTAACGGAGAAAACCAAACTGTGCGTCTATCGAGCCTGTGTCATCAGTACACTACTATATGGGAGCGAGACATGGACCACTTATACATCACAAGAGCGTAAGCTTAACAGCTTCCATTTGAGATGCTTGCGCCGCATCCTTGGTATTAAATGGCAAGAAAAAGTGCCTAATAGTGAGGTACTAACGCGTGCCAATACCCAAAGCATGTTCTCAATTCTTAGTGAAAGACGCCTGAGGTGGCTAGGACATGTCAAAAGAATGAGCCCCGGCCGCATCCCGAAGGACCTCCTATATGGTGAACTTGCTTCAGGAAAGAGGAAAACAGGTCGCCCACGCTTGCGATTTAAAGATGTCTGTCAAAGGGACATGAAAGCAGCCAAAATACATACAAGTGACTGGGAGTGTAAGGCAGAAGACCGATCTACGTGGCGCACAGTTGTCAAAGAGGGCGTCATAGTAGCCGAGGAGCGAAGAATGGAGGAGGCTGCAGACAGAAGAGCTAGGAGAAAGGCCAAAACATTTGGAAGCACAGAACTCGTGTGTAAAAACTGTGGCAAAGACTGTCACTCAAGGATAGGACTGCACAGTCACTCGAGGAAATGCAACCCAACCCAACGGTGATGCACCATCGTCTCGCGAGACGGAAGGATGCCGGATATATAA